>VYXB01002933.1:971349-991299 GCA_013397135.1 Pachyramphus minor
CGGAAGTGACGCTGCAGCCACCGAGGGTAACGAGGACCTGCCCATCCACCCTGTCCGAGGGGACCAGGCTGGCAGCACTGCCAGGGCAGGAAGCCCCCAGGCTGCCAGCAGCACGGATAGCTGCTGTTCACCCGGGGCCACCCCACGTCCATCACCCCACCCTCTCTAAGTGGCTGGCACTTGCCGGGGCACACGGTTCCTCTCGCCATGGGGTTTGGCCACCCGTCCCTTCTTGCCCACATCCACTCCAGCCAGGGCCAGCTTGGCCTGGGCCAGCTTGCTCTTGCGGTGGTGGGGGCGGCCGCCACACCAGAGGCGGGCACAGTACTCCTCCACCCGCCGCAGGTTCTGGGAGCTGATCAGGTGCATGATGTCCTTGAACCAGGCTTTGGGAGCCTGTGGTGCCAGCCGGGGCTCGGAGCAGAGCAGGCGCAGGGGCTCATCACCCCGCTCCCGGGGGAGGGTGTGTGCCAGCTGCTCGCCAGGGATCACCTCCAGGGCCGTCTTGGCCACGGTCTGGGTGAAGCCATGCTCCAGGGTCTTGCAGTAGTAGGTGCCGGCATCGTGTCGGTGCAGCTTGCGGAAGAGCAGCCCGTGCTCTGTCTGCAGGATCCGATCATCTGTCTTCACCTGCCAGCCACCACAAGGTTGGGAGGGGACCAGGTCTGGCTCTACATCCCTCCTGTGTCCCCACAATGGGAGCAGGTGCAGGGGGAGCCTCACCTCATCCCGCTGCTCGTCGGGGGGCCTCTGGACGAACCACTGCACAGTGGCCTGCGGGGACCGGGGCACGCACTCCAGGAAGGTGCTGTTGTCCTCTGCCCCGTAAAGCACTTTCTCCTCAACAGTCTCAAAATCATCCACTGGGCAAAGACAGGCATAGGCTCATGAGAAGGGCAGAGCCAGGCTTTCACCTGCCTATGTCAGCCCCCCTGGGCCCCTTCTCTCCCTGGGAACAGACCCCAGCCTCAGCAGCACCCACCTTCTCTTGGGGTACCCCTTGGTCTATGGGACAGGGAGATGAGGGTTCCCCAGCCCATCCCGATGGCGACAAGCCCTTCTGTGTGCTGAGGGCTGTGGATGTCAGGACACCTTGGGGTACCTGGAGGAACCCCTCAGCCCTGTGGGCCCCCCAGTCTCTCACCAGTCAAGTTCTGGTCCAGACACTGGTGCGCAGGGTTACCATGATGGGCATCCTGGCGGCGCTGGCGGCGCTTGCCAGAGGGCTGGTAGTGGGTGCAGGCAGTTCCATCCCAGGCACAGTAGGGATCCCTGGCCAGGCAGCATTCAGCACAAGCTGAGCCATAGGACTCGCACCGGTGTAGCCGTACCTGGGCCACTCCGAGACTGGAGCCCACATAGAGTGTTTGCTGGAGGAACAGCACCAAGGTGGTGATGCTGGCAGGCACTATGGGCACAGCACCCAGGAGCCCAGCCAGGACCGCCCCAGGGCTCTGAGAGGCTGGTGATCACAGCTCAGACCCCAGCCCCATGGCCGAGCCATGTCTATACTCACACGCTTGACAGAGATCTCCATCTGGGTGATGGGAACAGGCACCTGCAGGGGAGCAGAGAGGATGTCAGACTGGCTAAACCTCACCACAGAGGTTTAGCCTGGCTCATTCAGAGCTGCCAGGGCTTGGGAGGGCATCAGGAATGCTTTGGGGAGGGTGGAAACAGCCCTGGCCACCCTCTGCCCTCATAGTGCTGAGAACTTTCAGTGCCCAAAACTGCGGTGACAGCCCTGAACCTCCATCCCCACATGTTTCCCCAACCTGAGCTCATCCCCCTGCCCCCCTTCCTTGCAAGTGGGGCAGAAAATGTCACCTTAAAAACCTGCAGCTCCTCCAGGATGACTTCCTCAGTTGTGGCTGAGCTTGTCTTCTGCAGGACCACCACCTTCAGCACTGAGCCGGCAGCTGGGGGCCAAGGAGGATGGAGGGGTCAGCACCCTGCCATCACACAGCCCAGAGGTGTGGTAACCCCAGCATTGGGGCTGCTTTCCGCACGCTGATCCTGCTGCTCACCTGTCCCGAGGAAGAGGACGTCGTGCTGCCCGTCCTCAGCCTCCACCCGGTCCACCACGATCTGGCGCAGCCGGTGGGGCAGGTCAGTCTTCACCAGGAGGGGCCGGCGGTGCCGGGGGTACACGGGCCTGTACATGAGGGGGTGAGCGCGGGCAAAGTGCAGCACCTCGTCAGGGAAGTCCTTAGTGGTGCCATACTGCCGCCGGGGCTGGTTGGTGGTCTTGCTGGGACACTGCAGATTAGAAGGGTTCAGCTCAGCCCAGCCACACCAGCACCCACCCCTCCTTCGCCCTCCATCGCCCCTCAGAGCTGGTTTGGACCCCTCCTTGCCTTCAAATTTGGAATCCATCTTCTCCACCCCTTTGCCAGACCTTGGTCCCCAGGTGACCAGGCGTGGATCCCATAGGGAGCCCACCCCAGCAGGTGAGAAGATGGCGGGGGAGAGGGCCCAGAGCTGCAGGGAGTCACTCACCACACCGGGCCGTGGGTAGGGCACCCTGCCCTCGTAGGCACCCCACTGGTGGTGGGGGCTCTCCCGGTGGGCAAAGGGCCCGTTGAAGACCTCTCGGATGTCGGCCATGCGGTACACACAGACGGCAGAGCCCTGGAAGACGTGGCTGAAAGGGGATGGAGAATGAGATGAGCAGAGCCATGCTTGGTGCCCATGGCAGTGGGGCTCATGGGAGCACCAACATCCCATACAGACCAGAGCAGAGCTGGGAAGCAACCAGCAACCCCTGGTGACAGTGACAGGGCAGGCCATGGGTGGCTGCAGCTGGATGTCCCCAGAGGCTGGAGCTGGACCACCCACCTGACAGTGCTGAACAGGGCATATATCTCTGGGCTCTTCCCATCCTTCGTCCTCAGCAAGAAGACATCCTCTGAAAATGAAAGCATGGGGTTTCTCCTAGAATCCCAGGGGTTTCCCGAAGCCACGAACTCAAGGACTAGCCCTGGTGAGGTACAGCTCCAGTCACCTCTTACCCAGCTCATCGAAGTAGGTGTCAATGCCACCAGGGCCAGGGACAGAGCACACCAGCCGGGCTTTGTTGAAGGTACTCCACTTGTTGACCAGCACCCTCTGCCCACCAGCATCATTCTGCAAGAACAGGAAGCATGAGGGCCACTGCTGTGGCTTGGTGCATCCCTGTCCCCCATGGTCCCCACCAGCGTCCTACCACACAAACACGCCCCACACGGCTGACAATGGTGTGCTCCTTGCTGTCTGCCTCCACCACCTTCTCCGTGAAGAAGAAGTAGGCTTTGTCATTGTCCTGGTCACTGTTGTCTGGGATCAAGTGGGCTGCCACAAACTTAGGGTCTACAAGCAAGAGCAGGCCATGTCAGGTGGGGTGAGAGGGCACAGCCACCATCTCTGGCCCCACACCACGCTGGGGCTGGATGCCAGTCAGGAGAACCCCCAGACCTTGCTGCCTGGTGCCTTGCCCTGCTCATACCAGGCATGAGGGATGCTGCACCGTAGCCACTTCAAGGCTCATGGTCCGCAGCATCAGCCCAGCCAGGGAGCAGGAGGGGCAGAGGGGAGCTGTTACCATGCAGCAGGCGCTGGTCCACCTCAGTGCGCAGGGCGGAGCGGGTCCCCAAGCTGCGGAACACGCCGGGATCGCGTCCCAGGAAATCTGCGGTGAGGCCGGCATACAGCTCCCCACCTGCAAAAACACCCAGCTGGCACAGGGACCATCCCTGCACTGCACCCCAGAGGCTCGGGATCCCAAGGAAGACAACCCACCGATGACAGTGCTGGCAAAAGCACGGCTGGGCTCGTGAGGGCACCTGCCCCGGCCGGTCTCCACGCTGGCAGGGTCCAGGCTGAAGGTGTGCTGGGGAGGGGGAGCAGGTAGGTGAGCCCTGGGCTGTGCCTGGGCAGGCAGGGGCCAGCTCTGGTCACTGCCCAGCTCACAGGCACTCTGCTGCAAGCATCTTCAGCACCAGCCCAGCCAAAGAGACTGTCTGGAAACAGAACCCATGCTTTTTGAGGCAAGACTGATCCTATGAGGACATGCAGCAGTTGGAGGGACCTCTCAGCCCCACTGCTTGCCTGTTAGCCTGGTCAGTCATCATGGTACAGGCAGGGCTCCTGCTGCCCACATGGTGCTGGGCTGTGAGGAGGGAACAGGGGCCCCTGCCTTTCCATCCTGGCCAACTTGATTTATGAGCAGTGAGCTGGGAGAGGAAGAAATGCCACCCACATCTCAGCCCCTGGCAGGACACCAGCCCCTGTCTGGGTGTTTTCCATGTCTGGAAATGGGATGCCAGCCCAGACAGGTGGGTGAGCTGGGAAGGGGGTAGCAGAAATACAAAAGGGACAACAGGGAGCTGCTTTCTGACACTGTCCCCCCTCAGTATTTAAGATGGGCCAAACACTACATCCAGCATCCCCACGCAGTCCCGAGCCACTCAGGAGGGAGGCAGGCAATGGGGATCTACCTCCCAGGGGTGTCCCACCAAGGATGCTCAGGTGGGCACCCTCCACGGTGCTTCCCTACCTCACCACGGGGCCCCACGTAGACAAAGGCGCAGACGGGGTGGAAGGCGCCTGTCCCACAAGACAGCAAGTGCGTCCGGTTATAGGGATGCAGCACTCGGACATAGTTGGCACAGTCAGTCTGGGGAAACAGCAGGGGAGAGGAAGGGTCACAGGATATTAATGCTTTGCCCACCTCTACCTCCCTGCCTCCAGCCTGGTGCCAGGAGTGTGAGATGGCAGCTTGTACGCAATGGCAGACTTGCACAGACTTCGTCTAGGTGGTCCCCAGCCCATTGCAAAAGGACAATGCTTTTCCCTGGTCCTCCTGCCCTGGGCACCTGTGCACACAGTCCATACCAGGGCAGCAAGGTCACCTGCCCAGCAAGCTCCAAACCCAGCCCCAAACCCCTGGCGCCCCAGATGCAGGGACATCCTTTCCCATCGTGTTCCTGTGCATGCCGGGGATGAAACAAAAGGAGGAAACTCCAGAGACAGAGACCTCAGGAGTCCTGGGCTGCCTCTAGAACAGCCCTGACTGCTGCTGTCTGGAATTGTCCCCTTCTATGGTAGACAGTAACAATGACACTCTCAGGGCTGGAGACCTGCCACCTCTGACCTTGTGCATTCTCTCCTGTCAGTTCACACTGGAAAAGGGCTCCCATCCTGCTCCACCGTTTGCTCAGTGGCTCCCTCTGGTCAGCACCAGCCCTGCCTACCCCTATTGTCCCCTCTGTGTGTGTCCCCCCCCCATAGCGGGAGGCCCCTCATCTGCTGGGAACACCGAGACGCCCCAGGGGTTCCCAGCCTCCTGCTGTTTATTTTCCCTTTGCAAAGAGCCCCTAAATTAGCAAGTGAAAAAAAATGTATGTTCAAGAAAAATAAAAAGCTGAGCCTGCCCCGGCTTGGATCTGTCGGTGAGAGGTTGTAAAATAAACACACAGAGCAGGACAGGGACTCCTGGGAGCAATTCGTCTGGGTCGAGGGAGCCTCAGGGACTTTATCCCTGCCATAGTCCTGCTTCATATTGGGGCAGGGGGATGGAAAGAGGGGTAAGGTCAAAAAGAAAAAGGGGAGCAAGGTCACTGAACCTGACTGAATTACAGATTTCCCACCACTGGGGACATCCAGGATGGGCCAGTGTTGCTGGGGTCTGGAGCACAGCATGGGGGTTGTGGTCCCTCCAAGCTCAGGTCCCACAGCCTGGCTATCCCTGCCCACTCAGTGCAGCCACTCTGGGGCACACTGGCCTTGCCTCTGTGGCCATGGGGCTGAGCAGAGTGATGGACAAGGATTCCCAGAGCCCGGAGCAAGCCTCTCACATGGCCAGGTCCCGCCTCAGTTTCCCTCATATTCTACCCCAGCATTAACTGGCCTGTGAGCCCCATGGGGTCACCCCCAGCAGGATGACATGGCACAGCCCCAACTGTAGGGACCCCCAGGCTCAGGGCAGAGCACACATGGGAAGACACTCACCCCTGGATCCTTGCCCTTCCGAAAACACTCCTCCGTCTGCCCCGGGAGGGGTGGCCAGTAGATCTGAAACACAAAGGACCTGTTGGAGCAGGGAGTGGGGACAGCAGGAACTCAGCTTTGTAAATCCATGCACCCAGGCATGGAGAGAGGGACAGAGAGATGGACTACGGCTCCCCAGAGTCCACCCAGCCCAGGGCTCCCACCCTGCAACCTCAGGCAGGACCCTTCCTCCTGGGGAGAGGCACCCTAGTGGTCCCAGCCCACAGGCAAACTGGATTTGGGTGGTCACACTGAGGATGGCTGGAGCTGGCCTGGAAGGGGGTGGGCTTGTAAGTAGCCTGGGGAAAGAGTGCCAGGGGACAGCATGAGTGATAGACCCCATGTACCCCCAGACTTTGGCGACTCTCAGACCAAGGGCAGCTTGGGTACACAAGCCCTTGACCCCACCGCAGTGACCCAACACGTTGAGGGCACTTCATTTCCTCCTCCCCTTTCTTCAGCTAGAAACAGCCCAGAGCCTTGTTTGAAAAACAGCAAGCCAAAGTGGAGAGGGTGAAGGACCACCCAGCACTATTGCTGCAGTCTGTCACCTCTCCCACCAAGGAGACAGGAGAGGCCTGGGGGCCTCTGAGAGCCCTGACAGAACTTGTTGCAATGATGGATGCCTTTAGCTCCTTGTCTCTGCAGGCTTGTCTATTTGGCCCTTGAAGGGGATGCCCAGATGGGGAAGGGTGGGGTCCAAAACACTGCTCAGCATCCAGGAATCACTGGTGGGCTGCACCACCAGTCTCCTGTGCTGCTGCTCGTGACTAGTTGCTGGCTAATTGCCCTCTAGCTGCCACAGCCAGACCACCCTTGCCAGGCACTACAAGTTTTCAGAATCACTTCAGGGCAGTTGAGACGGGGACACCCCCAGGGTGGGTCTTGTTTCAGGGTGACTTTGCCTGGCTCAGTTGGGCACCATCCACTCAGAGGGGCGAGGAGTCCACAGGGACGGAGCCCCTGGGGTGCTCAACAGGACCCAGCTCACCTCCTTGGTGTCTGCACTGGCCCCATCCAGGAGCAGGGAGTAGAGCACATCCTTCCCCCCGATGAAGAGCCGATCCCGGTACTCATCCAAGTAAAGGGAGCGGAAGCCCAGGAAGCCTCGGTGACCAAAGAAGAGGGTGGAGCGGTTGGTGCGCAAAAGCTCTGCCAAGGAGAGAGGGAACATTAGGAGGAGCCATCCTGGCCTCAGGGGTCCCTACAAGCTGCTGCTTCTAAGTATCACAGAGCTGTTCTGGAGCCAAAAGAGCTGCTCCCAGCCTCCCCGGACAGCATCATCCATCTCCATCCCTTCCCAGAGGTGCGGGCATCCCGGACTCAACCTGGCTGGAGTGCTGCTCTCCCTGCCAGCTGAGGAAAAAGCTGCAGAGCCAGCTGGCAGCAGGGTCCCAGGCAAGGTTGCTGCCCCTAGCAGAGTTTGGCCAAAGCCACCCCAGACTCCTACTGTGGCCGTGCCACAGCGAGCTGGGCTGTGCCACCAGCCACAGGCTGGGCTCATGTGGAGCCAGGAAGGTGGTGAGACCGGACATGGGGTGGGCAGAAAACAGGTCCTGTCCCTGTCGGGTGCCAGCCAAGAACACAATAGCAGGCACCCAGCCAGTGCCATGGCACACAAAGTCTGCTGCTGCCACCACCAGCAGACCTCCCTGACTGGGAGGTTTCCTCCACAGCACACCATGGGAATGGCACTTGGGCAGAGGCTCTGGAATGGGGATTCTGTGTCCCTGGGATGGACATCACATCCCATAGAAACAGGGTCTGATATCAAGGCCCCCAAAGCAGATCCGAGCCTGAATTTCACGGGATGCCAAGGGGACCCTCACGGTGACACCACTGCGGGGGAAGTGGCATGACTGGTTTGCAGTGGGAAATGACTTTCAGGGTCAGCAAGCCAGCACAGTGGCGCCCACACAGCTGCCACAGAGGGAGAGAGCTGGAGGGAATGGCTCAGCTTCACAGAGCTCTGAGAACCCATCCCAGCGACTGCCCCGAACACGGGCCAGGCCACTGTGACCGCCAGACAGAGGAGGAGGAGGACAAAGCACCATTGATGAGCACAGCCATGTCCCCAAACACCCTCCAGCCCGGAAGACTGCCAGCCGCTGCTGCTGACCCCAGGGAAACCCCCAGCACGAGCATCCCCCACACACGACCCCATGAGAGGGGAGGTGGTGCTGGGATAAGCCCGGTTTCCAGCAGCCCAAGACACTGGGGTACCAAGCCCTGCTCTTGCTGGGGGCCATTCATCAACTCCTGCAAGGAGTTGGACATGCCATGCCCCCATGCTGGTGGAAAATGTGTCTTCTGGGGCCTGCAAGGTCCATCCCTGGCAGGGATCAATGGCCACCTCCACCCCATCACACACAGCTCCCATCCCTGCCAGGGTGCTCAAGGGGAGTACCAGTGCCCTAACTGCTGATGCCAGCAACACAGAAGGATACAGCCCCAGTGGCTCCATCCTCATCGGGAAGTCTCCTGTGCCTGCAAGCAGAGCTGACACCAGGCCCTGGCGGCCCCTCCACCCTGTCTCCCTTGGGGTACCCTCCCCCGTGTCCTCACAGCATCTCAGGTCCTCTCATATCGCCTGCTCCAGCACAGGAAAATGCTGTCGTCTCCTTCTATTCTTGCCCAGCAATAATATTTTCCCAGCTCAGAAAAACATCGGCAATGTTGTCGGGCTCCTTTTATTGTTTCAGGCGAGGCTTCCCCTTCTCCCCCAGACCTGGTGAATTCCTCCTGTGCCTCGGGTTACACCAGCCCAGGGCGCCTTCCTCTTCCCCCCCCGGCTTCATCTCCCCAGGGAGCAGCCCCCTGCCATGGCCCATCCATCCCTGGCACCCCTTTATCCCAGTGGGAGGGGGCCCTGGGAAGGGACAGCAAGAGAGCACTGGGCTGTGCTGCAATGCTCCTGGTCCTCGTATCAGCAAAGTGCTCTCTCCCCTCTTACATGAGCCACTGCTGAAATTCAAAACAAAAGGAGAAGAGTGGCTTCAAGGGTGAGTGAGAGCTGGGGACATGGCCACCCCTGCACCCACAGCACAAAGCTTGTCCCTGTCACCCCACAAATGCCACCCCGCAGCCAGAGCCG
The DNA here is from genome assembly GCA_013397135.1 of Pachyramphus minor. Lineage (NCBI taxonomy): Eukaryota > Metazoa > Chordata > Aves > Passeriformes > Tyrannidae > Pachyramphus > Pachyramphus minor. Next base: position 980,471 of record VYXB01002933.1, read on the forward strand.
CTGGCCAGGCAGAGCCCAGACCAAGGAGCTGTGCACAAACAGCTCCAGCTCGCCCCTTTCATTTCAGAGGCTCTAATGGCTTTAATTGAAATTTTCATTTTCTTTTTCTTCCCCCCGGGGAGAAGGCGGTGGCAGAATTTGTTTCATGCGAAATTTCAGTTTCTGTTTCCAATTTGGAAGACGAATGGGATAATCAGCTTAAGAAGGGTGGAAAAAAAAATAAAAGGAAAAAAAAAAAAAGCTTCCAAAGGTAGCTCCTCCCCACGAGAAGCTGAGGAGTGGCCCCCTCCCGGCCCTGGGGAGCCCCTCGCACCTCACACACGGGGAATGGCCCGGCACGGCCAGACTTTGTGCTGGAGTGGATCAGACACAGACCCAGCCCATGAGGTCCACGACCCAGCCCTGCCATGCCCCAAAACCTCCTTGCCCTGCTGCCGAGCCCAGGACACTGGAGGACACTGGAGGACACTGGATCTCATCACGGGGGAGAGCCATGAGCCGTCCTGGGTGCATGCTGGCTCCCAGGATAAGTAGGGGCCACTGAGTGCCTCAGTTTCCCCTTCCACAGGGAGGTAGCCCCTGGGTCGCCTGCTGTGCCCCGGGACAGAACCAGCCTTGGGAACCCCCAGCCCAGGCAGCACAGGAACAGACTTTTCCCTGGCACAGGGAGGTGCTCTGCAGCTCCCGTGGCTCTCCAAGCGCTGGACTGCTCCTGTCTTTCCTCTCGCTGGGAACGGGGAAGATATGCCTTATGTAATTTATTTTATGTTAATTTTTTTACGAGCAGGTTCATTGCTTTGAGGCCAGAAGGAGATTGGGGCGCTCCAGGCTCTGTCAAGTTTGGCTGGAGCAGCCCGTGCATTAGGCTGGCAGAGCGGGGGATGCAGCGAGCCAGAGCAGGATCACAGGGAGAGTTTTAATTAAAACCAAGCACTGCCGCCGCGGCCCCCGAGGGGCTCCGGCACCCCGGCACCTGCACCCCAGCACGGCGGGGCTCGGAGGGCGCACCCTGCGGACCCCCCACCCAACGGAGGATGCTGAGCACCCACGCCCGGGGTGCCCAGGCCGGGGGACCACCCACGCACCGCAGCAACTCCCCAGCACATACGGCAGAGCGTGCTGGGGCCGGGACACCGCCGTGCCTCAGCTTCCCCGCACTCGACGTGGAAGACGATCCCTCGTGGGAAGCGGCGGGCCTGGCGCGGATCCCGGCTGCACATCCCCTCTCCCCATCACTCGACTCCCCACTTCCTCCCGCTTCTCCCCGGGGCCCCCCCACGTCCCGCGTGGGGAACGGAAAGGTGCCAGTCAGCCAGCCACCGAAACCCCAGCCTAACCCGAGCTCCCAGCGCAAGGTGCCCACCAAACTTCCCCCCCAAAAACCCTGCACTCCCTGCAGCCCTCGCAGCTTCCCAAGCCCCCGCACAGCCCCCGCAGAGAGGGGACACCCCTCGGTGGGCAGCTCCCCCGTCCCGCAGCAGGTGCCCCCGGCCCGGCTCACCGCGGTAGGACAGGCGGAGCCGGGGCAGGCTGTGCCCCGCCGCCCCCAGCCAGCACAGCGACAGCGACACCGTCAAGGCCACCGCAGTCCGCATCCCGCCGCCGCGCCCGGGGCCGCCGGTGGCACCGAGGTTTTATGGGACCGACATCCGACCGCCCCCGGCCCGCCCCGGCCCGCCCCAGCCCGGCCCCGCCATCCCTCATGCTCAGGGGCGGCGGGGATGCGCGGGTGGACGGCCCCGTCCCCGGGGGGACCCGAGAACTCCGCACATCCCCAAAGTGTCCCCCTGCCACCAGCGCTTTAGGCTTTACCACAGCCCCCTCCCGCAGCTGACCCTGCCAGCCCCTCCAGCTCATCCCTGAGGATGGGGAGCAAGGGAGGGAAGCTACGGTCTCCCAGCCCTGCCCTCTTGGAGGAGTAGGAGAGGACACACAGACCTGCCCCCCGAGAAGGATGCTGAGTGTGGGGTGATCTCCAAGCACCAACAAGCACCCAGCTCTCAGGTCCCATTTCAGTGCCAGGCAAGCTGGATACAGCAGGATGGTGGGGAAAGGGGCTGAACGGGATCCAGGGGGTTGCACAGGGGGCCACATGCAGCCTCGGTGCACCCACAGGGCAGGGGGTGCACTACTGTCTCCCAGCAAAGGTGCCAGCACCCTGAACAGAGAACCTGACCAGCAAGGGCCCCATGGTAGCCACCCCACTCCCATGCCATCCTCTCCCAGGACTGCAGGGTCAGGGAATGTCATCTTATGAGACATCAGAGAATCCACACTGGCTTCCCACGGGAGCCTCAGTGCACAGCCACGTGTGTCCCTCACCCAAAAGCCTTGGATTCCTTGGATTTCCCCCTGTGCTGGATGGAGGGGAAGGAGCCAAGGAGCTGGTGGCTCTCATCAGTCCTCCATTGCCACCAGCCCCACCCATTCTCCCAGCCCAACACTGGGCAGCCTCATTATCCCCAGCCTTCCCAGGGTTCCAGCATCTTTTTTAATTAAAACACAGCTCAGGAGGCTGGAGGGCCCTGTCTCACCCCCAACTTTTTGTAATGGAGCAGCTCTGCAAGTCCCCCAAGCACCATAAAACCATCCCAATTCACTCAGTGAGTCCTCAGTTTCCCCAGGGAAAAGCATAGCTGGGACAGATCCCGCACCCCTGGGTGCTGGGGAGCTGTGTGGGGCTGGGAACGAGCAAGGAGGAGATGCAGCCAGTGGCAGCTCTGGCAGATAAGCAGAGGTGCCTGCCCAGATCTGCACACTGCCTGCCCAGACCCGAGGGCTTGGGGGAGCGGCACCGTGGCAGGAGCTGAGGGAGGGAGGGAGGGAGGGAAGGAGCAGGATGAAGCCCAGCACCGGTCCCCTAAGGCTGATCGGGAGCAGAGGCCCCACAGCCTGCCCAGGCAGGATCCTGCCTGCACTGCTGTCCCCCAGCCCAATGAACCCAGGGGAGCAGGAGAAACCCAGCTGGCCCCACCGAGCAAGGAAATCTGCGGTGCCTGGGTGAGACCCCATGGGCAGCACCACAGACAGATGGACAGACAGACCAGCCCGCTCCTGGCTGTGCTTACCAAGGAGATTTATTGACTTGCACAGGGAGGACAGGTGGAACCCCAGCTCCCCCGGCAAGCAGGCAGGGAGGCAGGACAAGGTGTGGGCAAGCAGAGCGGGCCACTGGCCAGCCTCTCGCCACCCAGCCCCTGCTGCCAGAGGTGGAACAGGGACAGCAGGAGGCACCTGGACACAAGGCGCTGCTGGCACATGGGCAAGGGGGACACAACCCCTGCGGCATCACCAGCAGGCCAGCCCTGAACACAGCCAATGTGGCACGATGCCCTATGCATCCCCTGTACACTGGCAGACATTCACTGTGCCCACCCCCTGCCCCCTTTTCAAAGCCTTGCATCCTGCTGCTTGGCACCCCCCATCCTGCCCCTGGCCAGGCACTCAGCCCTCGGCAGGCAGCGGGGGCACCGAGGCCAGGGCGCTCAGGAGGCGGGCGTAGATCTCAATGCCCCGCAGGAAGACTTGCTCATTGAGGAACTCATTGTGGTCGTGGAGCAGCACCGGCGTGCGGTTCATGGGCGAGAAACCGATAGCAGGGTGTCCTGCCTAGAGGTGGGGAGGCACGAGGTGAGGTCAGAACTGCCCCACTCCTCCACCTGGACAAGGCTCCTGCTTGGGGCTGCAGGTCTCGCCCTGGATGGGGGACCCACGGGCAGGTGGGCATCGCACTCACCGCTCGGATGTAGCGGCTGTCGGTGGCAGCCGGGAAGATCTCAAGCTTGAGCTGCAGTTTCCTGAGAAGTGAGACCCCCTGTCAGCATGGGCACAAGGGCAGCCAGGTCCCCTGTCCCCCTGACACCCCATGGGCAAAGAGACTGTGACAGGAAGGTCCCTCAGCCCTGCAGGACACTCAATCCCATTCCTTTTGAGGGGGAGACACAAGGGAGATGCTTTGGCACAGCACAGAGCACCCTATCCCAGCTGCTGCCATGACCCCAGAGACCCCTGGGGACCACCTGGCTCTCATGAGAGGATGTCCCCGCCATGATGATCCTGCTTTTCCTGGGGACACTACTCACATGTCCCTACAGACCCCACTGAAGGCCTTCCACCACGGGTCCGACTCCTCAGTGGAGGTTATGTGTTGGTCCATGCATTTCTGATGGAGGGAGAGGGCAGGTGAGGGGCAAGCAGGTAGGCACTTGGAAGGGGAGGGATGGGTGCAATGTGCCTGGGTGGCTGGGACCCCTCACCTGGTGAAACTCATAAGTGACACCATCCCCAGCACCACGGCACCACTTGGCCACCTGCTCCTCGAAGGCCTGAGGCAGAGACCAGAGGAGGAGTAAGAGCAGGGTATCCCTGATCCTGCTCCCCTCCTGGGTGGGGCTGGTGTGGCGCGCACCTTCAGGTCCACGGTGGGTGGGATGCGGATGTCGAAGCTGGCAGCCATCTCTGAGGGCACCACGTTGAAGGAGACACCTCCCTCCAGCATGGTCATGTTGAGCGAGGTGACATCCCCCAGGGTCAGGCTTGAGTCAGTCTTGAGCCTCGGGGGACGCAAGGGAGAGTCACCCTCTGCCACTGGGGGAGGACAAGCACTCTCCCACCCCAAATGGGGGAAGTGAGGCACAGGGTGGCACCACTGGATCAGAGCCTGGCTTTGGGATCCCAAGGAGCCCCTTCATGGACCAAACTGAAGCTACAGCCATACCACTGCCTGTCTCCTACCTCTGCTTCTCGCTCTCCCTGAAGGCCAGGAAGGAGTTGATGACTTTTTGCTGGGGAGATAAGGGCAGCAGGTGAGGACCAGCCCTGTGGGCAGGTGCCTGGGTAGGCACAGAGCAGGCACGGGGGTTACACAAGGTTTACCCACTCTCTTACCATCTTCTCGGCTGCTGTGTTGCTGATGAAGCGGGACCCATGCCCAGGGCTACCCATGCACTTCACCTTTATCCCTGCAACAGTGGGGAGAGAGGGAAATGTTGAGCAGCAAGCCCAGGATAGCACCAGTGCCCCAGCACCCAGCAGAGCCAGGGACAGGGCAGTGGGCACACAGGTACTCACACCACGGGCTCCTCTCGCCATAGAAGACACTGAAGGTGTCGGATGGGCTGGCCAGGCCTGTGGTGGGCACAGACAGGGGGTCAGTGGGGCACAGGGGTGCCATAATGTGCTCCCTTCTGCTCAGCCCTCCAGGCTGGCACCGTGTGGGTTATTGTCCAGGAGGATTCCCCAAGGGGGTGCCTGGAAGTGTGCTGGGTGCCAATGCCTGGGGGTAATGCCAGGGTGTGTGCCAGGAGGAGACACATCCCTATGCCAGCCCTACCACCACTCACCCTCATCCATGGCAAAGCCGACGTTGAGTGCTTTGAACTCCGGGCGCTGCACGAACATCTCCATGCCCTTGTGTCCACCCACCTCCTCATCTGCAGGGGAGAGCCTGGCATGGAGGAAGGAACTGGAGGAACATCCCCCAGCCCACCACCTCCTGGTCCTCCTTCCATGCCAGCTGGGGTGCCATTAGATGTCCTTGGACATGGAAACCTCTCCAGCCTTGAGCTAGAGCTCAAAATATGGACAGCCTGGCAGCTGCCACGCCATGCAGGACTCCAGAGCATCACCCAGCTGCCAGCCCATTCTGTGCCCCCGAGAGGGGACAGCCTGGGGACTCACCAGGCACAAAGGTGAGGTGGATGGTGCGGGCAAAAGACTTTCCCTCTGCCTTCAGCCTCCGGATGGCCTCAAGGTACCTGCAGGGAGAAAGTAGTGTCTGGTCATCATGGAGGAGAGGGACTTGTGCACTCTGAGACACTTTAGGGTGGGTCAAGAGGTGGCACCCTCAGCCCCAGCAACCCTGGGGATGGCTGCATCCTGTCCTGCACCACTCAGAGGTACCACCAGCACTGTGCCCACCCAGCAGGTGCAGAGCCCTCCACTCACTGGATGGAGACACACTTCATGTCCTGGGCACCCCGGGCGTAGATGTTGCCTTGTGAGTCCTTAACAGCCTCAAAGGGTGGGTAAGTCCAGTGCTCCTGTGGGGGAGAGTGGCCACAGTGGTAGAGGGGCACAGCAGGCCCCAGCTCCTATCCTCCTGCCACCCTATCCTCCCCACCATGCCCGTCCCATCCCTCGCCCTGTCCCAGCACCTCGAAGACGGGCACGACATCGGTGTGGGAGTTGAGGAGGATGGAGCGCAGGCGGGGGTTCGTGCCCTGCCAGGTCAGGATCAGCACCACACGGCCCTGGCACACCTGTGGAGCAAAGGTAGGGTGTCACCAGGGTGGGGCCAGAGGTGCTGGGAATGGTGGACTGGAGCCAAAAAGCACCAGCTTGGGAAAGTTTTCTAGACACCACCTGGCAGATCACCCCTTCTTCTGCTGGGAAAGAGCAGGCACCAGGAGCACGCATGCCTGCACTCCCCACAGCCACACAGAGTCTGGCTGCAGGTGCCAGACCTGGCTACACTTCCAAGAAGGGAAGGCAAACCCAGCATCTTGTCCTGGTGCCTGGGAATCCCCTGGGACAGCCCAGGTGCCCAGCAGAAAGGATGGCCTCAGCCAACGTGACCCTGCCAGGTCCCCAGCTAATCATAGCACAGGCAGCTGCAAAGGTCAGCAGCGAGCAGCCGGAATATTGGCTTAAGGAAGGGCTTGGGTCAGCCAAGGATTACAGGCAGAGGGGATTCACTCCTGCCCAGCTCTGGGGTGCAGGCAAGGGAACAGCCCCACTATGGACCCGAGCACAGGTGGATGGATGGATGGACGGACGGACTGGAGGTGGCTCCTCGCCTTGCTCACCTCCACTTTTTGGCAGGCCAAGCCCAGGTCGGTGCCAACACGCTCCAGAAAGCGGACAGCTGCATCTGGGGAAGAGCGGGGATGCCTGGAGTTACACTGGGGTCTCCCTCCCCTCTCACTGCAACGCCCCAGGGACCCCAAGGCTCTGTGGGGTTCATAGGCCAAGGAAAGAGGTAACCAGAGAGGGCAGGTGATGGAGGTCCTGGGCACGGAGATGGCCAGGAGCAGGGACAGGAGCAGCTCATCACCATCCCTTTGGGATGAGGACTTGGGAAACACAAAAAAATAAAAATTGAAGGGGGTGAGTTCAGGGGCAAATGGTCCTCCATTGGACTTTTGTGAGCTCCTCACCAAGAAAAAAATCACCATGTGCTTTAGTGGGAGGACACAAATGTTAACAGAAGGAGATCTGCACGGAAGGAGTTCATTTGTCCCAGAGCCAGGGCAGCATGGAAAGGGGGAGCAAGGGGCGCATGGCTTGAGGTTGCAAACAACAGCTGTGGGTGCACTTGGATGTCCCTGCCCTAACCAAAGGCACAAGCAAAGATAAGACACAAAGGAGTTTGCTCCTTAACACCATGATCAAAACAGCCCCGGCACAGGACTTGGGCACTTGGGTCCAAAGACCGGAGCTGCAAAGCCACATTGCCGAATCCCCACGTGGCTCCCTGTCCTGTCCCTCCATCCTCACCATAGTCAGGTTTGGGGTGGACAGTGTCAATCCTCAGGTACTCCCGGAAAAGCGTAACCGAGGAGTTCTCCGAGGCCCCCGCGCTCTTCCCGGGCTTCCCAGGTGCCATGTCTGGGACCAGGGCTGCAAAGCTCTGGGGGAAGAGTGGCAAGATGGTTAATCACCCACTGGCCCCTCCAAAGTCCGCCGGCAAGCTCGGTCGTCACAGAAACTGAAGTGACAGGGCAAAGGTCTGCCCCGTGCGAGTCCTGGAATGCTGCCAACATGGGAGAAATCCCCCCCACTTGGGTACAGGGCAGGATGGAGTGTGCCCCCTATGCTGTCCTGTCATTCTTCCCCCAAAGCACATCTTCCTGCCCCAAACACAGTGCCAGGGCAGCCTGTGATGGCCAGGCCAGGGGGGAGATCCAGGAAAGGGTTAGCTGGGAGGAAAAGGGGCAACTAGGTGGTGAAGGGGGTTATGGGGGGAAGAAGTGTGTGTAGGCCAGGGGCACATGGTAGTTGGGGGTAGCCAGGGATGCTGAGGAATGCAGGCAGGATGCTGGTGTAAGGACGTGCAGGTAAGGAAAGGGGGACACTGGATGCTTAGGGGGTGCAGGAGAACTGCAAGGAAAGGTGCTGGGGGTGCAGGGAAGTGGGAGTGGCGAAGGGGGATCGAGTGCTTGCAGGGGACAGAAGGACTAGGTGGCCACATTTGGGTGACAGGCTATTGGGGGACCTGTTTGAAAGGTGCTGGTTGGCTGGAGGAGCAGGAGGACGTGGGCTGCTTAGGGGTACAGTAAGAGGGGTGAAGGGGAACATGGGGGAGGTTTCGGAGCAGGGGGTGCAGAGAGTCTATGAGAGCTGCAGCAAGACCCTGGTTAGGGGTGCAGGTACTGTGGCTGGGGGTGCAAAGGGGTGCAGGTGAGGTATAGGGGTAGCATGGCTGGGGTGCAGGAAGGGGGCACAGTGGGGTGTGGTGTACTGCAGTCGGGATTCAGGGACATCATGGTTAGAGTTGTGGGGAGTGCAGGGTCCCGTGGAGAGGGATGCAGGGATAGTGTGGTTAAGGGGGCTGGGGGGTGGAGCAGAGGGTAGGGCATCACGGTTAGGGGTGCAGGGAGGTGCAGGGCACCATGTTTAGGGGTGCAGCAGCTGCGCTATTATGATGCAGGGGTAACACGGGCAAGAAGGCAGAGGGGTGCAGAACACCGTGGTAAGCGGGTGCAGGGGGGTACCGGAGGGGTGCAAGAGGGGGTTGCCGGGTACCGTGGCGCGGGATCGAAGGGGGCGAAGGCACCGGGGCACCCACCCGCGGGCTGCCGGGCACTCCTGCTGCCCGACCCCGCTCCTCGGCCTCCCGCCCCTCCCGGCCCTACCTCCGCGCTGCTGCCGCCGGCGCCGCCGGCCCCGCTCCGCCCGCTCCGCTCCGCCCCGCCGGGGGCAGGGGGCGGGCAGGGGAGGAGCGGGGGGAGCAGGAGGGGCAGGCAAGGGGCGGCGTACAGGCAAAGGGCGTAGGGCACCCTCCTGCCCCGCACTGGAGAGGTGGGGCTGGAGCCGGGGGAGCCCCGCGGCGCTTGGGGACACACGCAGAAAACAGAGCAGCATCAGTTTATTGGCCTCGTGACAGGCGACACTCTGTCCTGCCAGCGAGGGACACCTCGAGTCCCCATCCCCACCACCCTGGGGACACCCCAACAGGGAGCAGCACTCCTCACTCCAGCTGTGTGTGCCTCACAGTCCCTCGGATGTCCCAGTCCCTGTCCTCGGCTCGGCAGGGAGGAGGCGTTGCTCACTTCAGCTGGCGCAGGAAGCCCAGCAGGACCCGGTGGAAGTCCTCAGGCTTGTCCAGGTAGCAGGCATGGCCAGCACCAGGCAAGACGACTACATGGTGCTCAGGGAGGTGCTGGAGGTTCTGCAGGGCCTGGGGAGCCAGGCCTGTGTCACGGTCACCATACAGGATCAGGGTGGGCGTCTTGGGAGAGAGAAAAAAGCAGAACGGTTGTCAGACGGGTAAATGGCCACTGCGCTTCCCCTGGGCTGTGCCCACCTCCACCCATCACTGTAGGGGGCTGCAAAGCCAAGGGGAGGCAGGGAGCTGGCAGGTGCCAGCTCCCCCATGAGCTGGGAGGCACAGGTCCCCTTCACTCACACCCTCCATGCCTCCCTACAGGCAGAAGCTCACCAGCACCCAGGGGAGCCCCCCAGGAGCCCAAGGACACAGCTCACCTGGACCCGCCGGTACTGCTCAGCAGTGTAGTCCTTGGTGCCCACGGGCGCAATGGGCACGAAGCCAGACAGCCGGTCCCCCTGCTCCAGCAGGAAGGGCAGGGAAAAGCGGCCACTCATGGAGGGACTCACAAGAATGGGCCTTCGCATGCCCAGCTCCTGGAGAACACGGTCCAGGAAAGCCACTCTGCCCTGTGCCGTCACCACTGTCTCCACTGGGGGTGAATCCCCATAGCCTGGCATGGGGAAGAGGGCATGGGGTGGGCAGGGGGCATTGTGCAGCCTCCACTGTTCTCTCCCCACCAAGGTTCAATGGCTTGGCAAAAAAATGGCCACCTAATCAAGCCCTGGTGGCTGCACAGCCCCAGCCTCACACCGGCCTCATCACGTGATGAAGATCAACGCCCCAGGGCAAAGCCAAATCCCAGGCACTGTCCCAGGGATCCTGTCTAGCTATCCAGAGCCTTCCCTCTAAAGAGCTCCAGAGCCCAGCTGAGCCCAGGGACTGGAGCTGCCCAGAGGTAGCAACTAAACACAGTACCGTGGTCCTACCGGGCAGATCTATCGCGACTGCACGGTAGCCTTCTCCAGCGAGCAGTGCCAGCGTGCCCAAGGCCTCCCACGTCTTGGAGGTGAACGCCTGGCCGTGCAGGAACAGGACATCAGGCCTACGGGGGGAAGACAGGCAGGAAAGGGTTCAGGGAGGATGTCATGCCTGCAGCGCCCAGCGGCCTCAAGGGCTGGTGATGACAGACCCGAGGCTGGGCTGACCCACCTCCCGGGGCCGGCAGTTCCTGCGGGAACCTCCCTGTAGAAGACGGGGGGCTCTCCCGCAGCCATCCCCGCCCTCGCCGTGCCGTTGGCCGCCCGCCGGCCCCGCTTCCCCTCGTCAGGCCGGGAGCGCTGCCCGTGCCGGGCGGCCGGGAGGAGGAGGTACAGGAGGAAAGTGAGGAGCGCCCCGAGGAGCAGCAGCCCCAGGCGGCTGCGGACTAGCAGCATCTCCGCTCCCGCTGGAAAAGGAGAGCAGCAGCGCGGAGCTGCGGGCCCCTAGCCCCACTGCTGCGGGGGGGAGTAGATCCCGCTCCCCGCTGCTCCGCTCAGCTCCGGCCCAGCCCGCGCCCCCC
>VYXB01002933.1:991433-1010193 GCA_013397135.1 Pachyramphus minor
GGACAGAACGGCCGGGGGATTGGCTGGGCCGCAGGGGCTTGGTGGGGCTCGGCAGGGGCTCGGTTCGGTTCGTCAAGGGCTCGGTCCGGCTCGGTAGAGCTCGGGTAGGGCTCAGCTGCGCTCGGCAGGGCTCGGGTTGAGCTCGGCAAAGCTCGGCTCGGCTCCGCTCGGCCCAGGCGGGCGGGGCCGCAGCCGTTCCCGGGGCCGCCCCGGACCTTGCGCTCCATGAGGCGGTGCCGCCGCTCCCCTCCTCCCCGCCCCGCAGGCCTTTGGCCCCGGGGCGCGGCTCCCCCGGCTCGGTGGTGCAGCGGGGAGCTGGGAGGAGGCGAGCGGCGGCCGGCTCCGGGCACGGAGCAGCAGGTAAGGGCCAGACGGGGAAGCTGAGGCAGGGGCGGCCCCATGAGCACGCCTGGCACATCAGCAGCCTCGCCGGTGACCCCGCAGTGAGTGTGATGCCAGTGTGACCCCCCCATGGCCACCCGTGCCTCGACGGCAGCACAAGACATATCACCCCTCCCATTCCTACCACTCACCCCCACTAACAGCTCCCCGGCCCCCAGGCATGGCCACCCCACGGCTCACTGAGAGCACCGTCACCGTTCAAGGACAGACCCTGTTCTACCGCCAGGCTGAGCCCGCCCAGGCGGCGCCGAGGCTGACGGTGCTGCTGCTGCACGGCATCCGCTTCTCCTCTGACACCTGGCTGCAGGTGGGGACCCTCGCCACACTGGCCGAGAACGGCTACCGAGCCGTGGCCATCGACCTGCCAGGTAAGGTGTGATGGTGAGCACAGCCCTGGAGCCAGGTGGGACCAATGCACCCACTGGGTTTGTGGTTTGCAACCCCAGCATCCAGCTGTGCTTTGCCAGCTTCTCCCACTCACCGAGGCAGCAGGGAGCCTGACAGGGTCACTTGTGTCTCCCATGGCTCAGGGCTGGGGCGCTCCAAGGATGCTGTGGCCCCAGCGCCCGTGGGCCAGCCAGCGCCAGCGGAATTCCTGAAGGCAGTTTCGGAGGCTTTGTGCCTGGGTCCAGCCGTGGTGATCAGCCCATCGCTCAGCGGCATGTACTCCTTGCCCTTCCTCCTAGAGCACAGTCACCTGGTCAAGGCATATGTACCTGTGGCACCCATCTGCACCGACAAATTCACAGCGGAGCAGTATGCCCAGATCAAAGTACGGCCTGGAGGGGCACTGGGGGAGGTCAGGGAACTGGGAGGGGATGGTGAAGAGAGGGGACTTTGGTACTGGGGTTGAGTGCAGAAAGACCAAACAGGCCAAAAACTCAGTTGCCACTGGAAAAGGGGAACATAGGGATGAAGGAATGTGATGTGGGATAACAGAAGTGAAAGAGGGGATGTTAGGACACCCAGGAGTCTCTTGTCCTGGAGAGTGGGGTAGAAGGGCAAGTGTTCCCCTGTAGGGTGTCCCTGTCCAGGAAGAATGAGTGCCTGGGTGCTTGGATCTCACTCACAGGCTCCCCCTCTGCATTCCCCCTCTGCAGACCCCCACGCTGATCGTGTATGGGGACCAGGACGTGGAGCTGGGGGAGACCAGCCTGAACAACCTGCGGCACCTCCCTGAGCACCAGGTGCTGATGCTGCAGGGTGCTGGACACCCCTGCTACCTGGACAAGCCCAATGAGTGGCACCGTGGACTCCTGGCCTTCCTGCAGCAGTTGGTATGAGCAGGATGGGACCACAGGGCAGGAGGATGTGACCAGCCCACCCATCCCTCTGCCTGCACATGCACCCTCATGCCGGCTCAGCCGCTTGCCTGGCACCCACACCACACTGGCCCATGCCACCACCCACCTCCCTTGGGACCAAATAAAACCCCAAGCTCTGTCACTGCTTTCCTGCTACCTTCATCCTGCTTTTTTCCACCCTTCCCACCTCCTTCCCCAATCCCCACCTCTGTGGCTGCTGTCCCGTGCAGGTTTGGGGGGTGATAGCAGGGAAGGTGCAGCCACCAACAGATGGTACAGTTGGGAGTCCTTGACCTGTGGACTGGCAAGTGCTGGCCTCACTGAAGCCCACCCACCACTTCTGGCAGGACCCCCATGAGCCTCACAGGGTGCCTGGGAAGCCCTGGGGCTGTGTTCAGGAACAGGCAGGTCCCCCAAGGTAGTGACAGCCATGTTCCCAGCCTTCTTGCCTCCTCTTCCTCCTCCCACCTCTCCTAGCATGCACCCAAGTCCAGGGTAATCCACAGGGGCTTAAAAGGGAACCGCCAGCCCAGCGCCCCAGGGAGATGGGGGCAGATTTACCCAAGGAGTGGCTGCCGTGAACAGATGAGGGGGTGGGCAGGGAGGCCTGACAGACAGGGGGACAAGACCCCTGCCTGCCACCTGCCTCCTCCCCCTTTGGTGCTGCTGCACTGGGCACTCGGGGGCACAGATGGAGCCAGCAGCAGGGTGCCCCCCCCCAATGCCCCCCCTTCCCCAAGCCTGCCTGGGCTTTAGCTGCTTACGCCAGGGCCCAGGAGGATTTAGTGGGGGAGGTAATGGAGGGGGGGCACTTTTATGTGGGCGCAGGATGCCCGTGTGGGGGCCACAAGGCAGTGCCAACGGTGCAGGAGCTGGTGCCTGCCCTGGTGGCACGGCAGGACCCCCGTCTGGAGCATCCATGACCCCACACCTGATTCAGGTCCCCTGTTACAGCCCTGGACCCCCCATACAGGAGTGCTTCCTGCCTCACAGCCCTCCAGGCGCTCCCTCCCAGCAGCAGCCCGGGGTGCCAATGGGCCCTGGGGTGCCAGCTGCCCCATCCCTGCCTGCTCCGGTGTCCTTGAGCTCTTGAGCCCTGCCAGCTGATCAGCTTCCAGGAAAAAAACCACGCAATTACAAAGAGGGGTGATGTGTGAGCCAACGGGGCGGGGGGGAGACCGGGGAGGGGGGCCAGGAATGTCCCCAGCGGTGGCAGATGGCCTTACCCAGGGTGCATTGTTCCTTTTAGTGTCTCTTATCCGCTGTAATAGGATCCCGGAGGGAGGGATGTGGGAGAGGGGAAGAGCGAGGGGGGCCCCGGCGTGGACCGGGGTGGGGGCCGGGGCTGCCAGCCTGGCCCTGGCCTGTCAAGCGGCTCATTGTTCCTGCCCCGGGTGTCACTGGGCGCCGCCGGGGACAATGTGGCACTGAGCGGGGCGGTCGGCGGCGGAGGGACGAGGCGCACGGAAAGGTACCCACCAGGCCCCGCTCCCGCGGGGACCGGGGAGCTTGGGGCGGCCGGGAGGGTGAGCGGAGAGAGCGACCTCCTGGGACGGGATGGGGGCTTCCTCCTGTCCCCCGACAGCTCCCTTTGCCAACCAGAGGTGCCCCGAAGGACGGGCGGTGCCCAGCTTCGTGGCTGTCTCAATGCCAGCAGTGGCAGGTGGCCTGTGCCCATCACTGGGGCCTTTGGCGTCCCTGCCAGCCTTGCTCACCTGGAAGAGAGCACCCCCTGCCCGCAGACCCCCCCACATAATCTGTGGCAGTGGGGGGACACCCCGTGGCCCTGCTGCCTCCCCCGTGTCCCACTGCCAGCCTCGTCATTCTCTGCCCCGCGGGGTCTTTTGTCCCTGGCGGGTCCCCGCTGCCGCTCATCCCCGGGGGGACGGGGGACCCTGGCGGGCTGCGCGTCCCTGCCGGCACCGCACACAGCTCCGGATGCTGCGGGCGGGGAGTTATAGAAGGGCACGTCCCACCCCCTTCGCCCTAATTCAGGCTCCCCTCCATCAGAAACGGGAATATTTCCCTTCCTCAGTCTTTCCCCCTTTCTCCAGCCCACGGGAACAGGCGGGTGAAGGTGGGGCGTTAAACCTCCCCGGGGGTGTGAGCCAGAGTACTTAGGGGGTGCACAGGGGACCAACCTGCCCCCTCCCCGCCCCCCATTACCCTGATGCAGGAGATGTGCTATAGCGGTGACGAGTCCTGCCAGCACCTAAAATAGCTCCCCCCCCGCCCCGCCATGCCCGAAGACACGGCCCCAGCCCCAACACGGGTGCTTTGTTTCAAAGCCGCTTGGCATTGCCTGGCTTGCCGGGAGCCAGCGGTGCCGCAACCGCCCACCCGGCCCTGGACACACGGCGATTGTCCTCCTCGCAGGGGCCCAGCCCGCCCCCGGCCCCCAGGCACAAGGTCTGGGAGGGCCCTGGGGTGCTCTGGGGGAAAACAGGGTGCAGCAACATTGGGCATCACGCCATGGTTCATGTCTGACTGGCAATCTCCATCAAGGAGCTTTGCCTCGGTTTCCCCTGGGACTTTGCGCATGGGCAGAAGGAAGAGAGGAGGAAGAGGGAGGCTCACACAGCCTGCAGGACCACCCAGGCCATCTCTGCTTCTCTCACTCCAGCAAGTGTCTGCAAACTGAACCTAGTCCCGCAGCCACATTCCCCACACCTTTCCTCTTCCCCACTTCCTGGCCATGTGCAGGACAGGCTGAAGGCAGCTCTGGCAGACACATAGCAGCGGGTCCCTTTGGGGGAGTGCCAGGCAGGAGTGCAGGGCGCCTCTGGGGTATCATGGAGCCATGCAAACTTCCCATGCCAGAGGAGGGCACAGTGTTGCCCCTGCCTCAGTTTCCCCATTTCCCAGCCATAGGATTTTCAAGCCGCAGGTTTGAGAGCAGGGAGTTGGTTGGTGCCTGCCCCCTTTCTGAAGGCTGCCGTGTCCTGCAGGCTCAGCTCGCCCCCCCGCCATGGCATCGCCGGATGGAGTCAGCGGCGTGGGCGGCAGCCCCGAGGAGACGGAGCTCAGCATCACCCTGACCCTCCGCATGCTCATGCACGGCAAGGTAATGGCCTCAGCACTTCTGGGGATTCAGCAATGCCTGGGCTGAGGGGCCATGCTGGAGCTCCAGCTTCTTGCCAAGCCCCGTGTTCCTCCCCTGCTCCCAATCCCCCCTGGGAACAGCATTCCTAGAAGGATTTCTTTGCCCATCCTAGGGAGGTGTTCCCATGCCCCAGTGTCACCAGTTAAGCCACTCAGTGTCTCAGTGGCCCCGGGGCAGGGCCTGCCTGTTGCAGGTGTGCCAAGCTATGGGCAGAGGGGGATGTAGCAGACAGGGAGCTGCCTGCTGATGGGGCCACTCTTGTCTCTGGCTTTGCAGGAGATCGGCAGCATAATTGGCAAGGTAAGATTTGGGGTCCAGGGCACCGCCAGCCCTGGGCTCCCCTGGACCTGACACCCACCCCGTTCCTCTCCCTGCAGAAAGGAGAGACTGTTAAGAGGATACGAGAGCAGGTAAGGGCATGCCAGGTCCCAATGCCTGTGTTCTCTGTGCCTGGTGGCTCCCATGTGACTGGACCCCAAAACCCAAGGGCATCCAGGGGAANGCCTGATAAGCCTGTCCCTGGAAGAAGTCATGGAGCACAGGGTCTGTGACATCCCTAACGGGGTGTGACACTGTCCCCAGAGCAGTGCACGCATCACCATCTCAGAGGGGTCCTGCCCTGAGCGCATCACCACCATCACCGGCTCCACTGACGCTGTCTTCCGAGCTGTCTCCATGATCGCCTTCAAGCTCGAGGAGGTAGGCATCTCTCCCATACCCTGCTGGTTGCCCCCACACCTGTGGGATCCTGGGGGCCTGATGCTGAATCCCCCTTCCCTCACAGGACCTGGGAGTAGGGAATGATGGGGTGGCAGCAGGCAGAGCACCGGTGACCCTGCGCCTCGTCATCCCAGCCAGCCAGTGTGGCTCCCTCATCGGCAAGGCAGGATCTAAGATCCGGGAGATCCGGGAGGTGAGGCTGAGGATGCCCTGGGTACAGGATCCTTTTTTCCCCCAGGGAGCACAGAGCCCTCAATGTGGGAGCTGCCACAGTCCTGCAGGGGCTGTGGAAAGTGATGCAGGTGATGCAGGAGCAGAAAGCATCACCCTGCAGATCCTGCAATGGTCCTTGGGAGCTCAGGAGGGGGACAGGGGAGGTGTGAGGTGCTGATTCCTCACTGGGAGTGGCTGAGGGACACCAGCATGTCCCTTTGCTCCCCCCAGAGCACAGGGGCACAGGTGCAGGTGGCCGGCGACCTGCTACCCAACTCCACGGAACGGGCTGTCACTGTCTCGGGGGTGCCGGACACCATCATTCAGTGCGTGAGGCAGATCTGTGCCGTCATTCTGGAGGTACCTCCCAAGCCCCATGCCCAGCCCAGGGGCATGTGCTACCCACCCCCCCCCTCCCCAAGGCTTCCTGTGTCCACCTGCAGAGAAGCCCATAGGAGCACCCTGCCTTGGTGGTGCTGAGGGCTGTGCCCAGCTTGCTGGAGGCATGAGGGGGCAGAGGGTCCATGGGGCTGTAGGGGGCATTCAGCCTCATCTCTCATCCTCTCCACCTCCTTCCTTCTGTCCCCAGTCACCTCCGAAGGGGGCCACCATACCCTACCACCCTGGCCTCTCCCTGGGCACCATCCTTCTCTCTGCCAACCAGGTAAGAGGGCACAGCCCCCCCGGGGCGCGGAGCAGCTTCTGCCAGCAAGAGGCAACTCTGGTGGGCTTATGGTGGCCTCTCTGCCTTGGGAGTGAGGGTCTGAGACAGTGGTCCCCACCTGGCTCCTGACTGATACCCTTTTTTCTCCCCCCCAGGGCTTCTCCATGCAGGGCCAGTACAGTGGGGTCTCTCCTGCAGAGGTGAGTCTGTCCCTGTGGCAGCTTCTGTGGGCACTGGGTCTATGCCTGCCAGGGCAGGGATGCCTCCAGCAGGGGCACAGGGGACTCTCTGCCATCACTACTAACACCTCTTTCCTACTCCTCACACTGCTCGGGCAGGTGACGAAGCTGCAGCAGCTGTCAGGACACACGCTCCCCTTCGCCCCCCTGGGCCATACACCTGCCATGATGCCAGGTGAGCTACCAGGGGGACATCTCCCATGCCCTCCCCGAGGCTGGGTGTGTGGGGGGCCCCTCCTCACCCACACAGACACCTGACCCTGATGAGGGGGTCCCCAGCTCCTGCACCCTCTCCAGTCCCATCCCCCCTGGCATGCCTACGTGCTCCCCCAGCACAACCCTTCGTTGATTTCCTGGGGTCCCTGCATCCACTAGTATCCCCCAGTCCTGCAATGGGAGAGCACCAGCACCAAATAATGGCTGGTTCTTATGTCCTGTCCTCCCTGCCTCTCCCCAGGGATCCTCCACGTTTGTCCCCAGGGCCAATATCCCCCACCTCCCCCCTCTGGGAAGGGGACATGGAGCTACTGGAGACGAGCCTCCTCATTGCTAACATCCCTGTCTCTCTCTCCAGGCCTGGATGCCAGCTCCCAGAGCAGCTCCCAGGAGTTCCTGGTGCCCAATGACGTATGTATCAGTCTGGGGATGGCAAAAGGGACCAGAACGTGCCCCCATCCATGTGTCCCACCCCTCAGGCACTTTGCAGGGTCCAGGATCCACTGCCCCTCACAGAGGAGGCTCTGCCAGAGCTCAGGAACAGGAGGGGGGCTGCTGGGGCAGAACAAATGGGAAACTGAGGCACATGAGGGGCAAAAGGGCTTGGAATAGGCCTTGGCATATGGCAGCCCAGCACTGCCAACAAGGGGGGCTTGAGTGAGACCCAAAAGCAGGATCTGCCCAAAGAAAGCAGTGCCCTGCCCTCCCACTGCATCTTGCATTTTCTCCAACCCTCCCAGGTGTATCAGGTGTCTGGGTAAGCCCCTGAGAGCTCTCTGCTTGGCATGGCTGCTCCAGCTGCTCCCAGCTCACCCTGGTCCCTGCCCCTTCAGCTCATCGGCTGCATCATCGGCCGACATGGCAGCAAGATCAGCGAGATCAGGCAGATGTCGGGCGCCCACATCAAGATTGGGAACCAGACTGAGGGCTCCAGCGAGCGGCACGTGACCATCACGGGGACCCCTGTCAGCATCACCCTGGCTCAGTACCTCATCACAGCCTGGTAGGTGCCAGCCTGGGGGGGGAGGATACGTGCTGGATGCATGTGAGGGGTGGAACTTCCCCAGCAGCTCGAGACAGCTTTAGGGGGACACCCCCACCCCAGCATCCACAGGAAGGATGAGCTGGGTGGTGCTTTGAGGTCCTGAGATGGTAGTGCAGGATCTGAGACCCAGCAGGTTTGAGCCACAGGTTTTAATCCTGCTCGGTGGGATACCCAGGATGTGCCATGGAGACCTGTGAAAAAGGCTGGGGCATGTGGGAAACCTGTTGTGTCACCATGGTAGTCACCATCCCATCCTTCTCTCTTCTTCCTCAGCTTAGAAACGGCTAAATCTACCTCCCAGGTGCCACCGGGCCCTGGTTCCATGGACCTCGGCATGGGTTTCTCCCAGCCCCTCGCCCCAGGCTCCGGCGCAGCGCTTCCCACTGTTGCCCCAGCCCCTCCGGCCCTGCTGGGCACCCCCTACGCCATCTCCCTCTCCAACTTCATTGGCCTGAAGCCGGTGTCCTTCCTGGCACTGTCCCCGTCCTCTGTGGCGGGTCCCAACGGTGGCACCACCACCTACACGACCAAGATCTCAGCGGCCAATGGCACCAAGAAAGCTGACCGGCAGAAGTTCTCACCCTACTGAGCCCCGGTGGGCCAGGCCAGGGGGTCCAGGGTGCCACTTGGTACCAGAGACATCTCTCTGACACTCACTCTGGCCCCAGCCCCTGCCAGGTGCCCCATGCCCCAGGTGGACTTCCTTGTCCCCCACCCCAGGGAAAGGAAGGGTCTTCCCAGTGGCAATGCCCGCTGGAGAAAGGGGCTGCTTCATTGCCTGCTGCCAGTCCCAGCAGCACTGTGCCCCCCTCCTTGATTTTCCTGCATAGAGACCACATGTCCTGGTATTGGGTGGGGGGGATGTTTCTGCTGGCCTAGGGTCCCTTCTCCCAGTGCCCTGTGCCAGTGTGGGACCCCTGCCTGCTGCTCCTCACCCTGCCTACCCTGCCATCCTGCTGCTGCCCACACTCTTTGTCTGGCACTCAAAAGCCAGGTTCCACTGGATGAGGGACTGCCTGGCCTCTCCAGGAGTCCCTCTTCCCCTGGCTCTGGTGGGGGGCCCTCCCCAGGCCACCCTGGGGCAATCTCCTCCCAGCAACCCCATCCAAGAGCCAGTCCCTGCTGGCTTGGAAATGCTGTATATATAAGTCTATATTTTTTCCTCCTTTGTAACTTATCAATGGTTTAATAAAAAGATAAAATTTACAAGAAAATAATAATAATAATATCCCCCACCTTGGGGGGAGACTTCTCCCCCAGCAGAGGCAGCCCCAGCTCCTAGGGACATGGGGTGGCATCTGGAGGGGCCTCCCTGTGTTTGGGGTGGGGAAAGTGCTGGAAGCCCCATCTCTCTGGGGGTCTTCCTAGAGTCCCCTCCCTGCCATGGGGCAGTTTGAGAGGCCATGGGGCAGTTCTCCCCCAGGCCCCCAGTTATTACTGGGGTAAGGACACATCCAACCCACTGTGCCAACACCATTCCTGGGACCTTTGTGGGTAGGCTGAGGTTGATGGACCCCTGCAGCATCCCCCAAAAGGACTCCTTTTCTGGCACTGAGGACCCCATGGGAGGTCCTGCAGAAGCAATGAGACTGAAGTGGAACAGCAGCTCCTGATCTTCTCTGGCTGCTGCTGCCTGGGAGCACCCCACACAGCCACCCGCCATCACCCTGTGTCGCAATGTCCCCCCCCAGCATGCCCCTGGCCAGCAGCCCAGTTCGGCTGGCACGTGGCACCACTGGCTGGGCTTCAGCTGGACAGCTGTGTCCATAAACAGCCTGGCACAGACCCTTAGGCAGCCAGTACCCCCCCCAGAGGAGTGGCCCCTGGCAGGCAGGGGGGACAGAGGGCACAGCCAGGCATGGCCACAGGCGCTGGGTGCTGCCATGCCAGAAGGACAGTGACACGGCCAGAGACAGCCCTGTGGGTGTGTCCCCACGATCAGTACCACAGGGAGCAGGAGCTCCTCCATACAGACATTAGTTTGGGGTTTAACAGCCAAGGATGGAGGTCTCTATGTCTGCCATCCAGGCTCAGCGGGGTGGCTGGGGCCCTGCTGTTACTGGTGTTAGTGGTGTTAGCTGGGACATTGCTCCCGGTTGGGTGCAAGGGACATCTGCCCTCCCTGTTGGCCACAAGTGGTTCCAGCAGGGTGATGGAGATGAACATGCCCCCTGCCCCTGCTCAGGAGCCGCTTGGCATCCCGTGTCCTGAGGAGAGCCCATCCATGTAACTGGGCTGTGCTGGTGGAGCCAGCCTGCAGAAGAGACCTGGGGCTTCACCAGATTTACTGCCTTCCCCCAGCAGAGAAACCATCTTCCACCATAAGCTCAGAGAGAGGCAAAACCCGAAGAAGGACTCCTCCAAACCCAAGAGGCTGAGTCCAAGCAAGCCTGGTGGGTCCCTGGTAGGTTTCCTGCCCAGCACGGTGGGACAGAACCTCCTGCTTCTCAGCTGCTCTGTTCGGGAACTTGACCTGGGATGGGGAAGCCTGTTGTGGTCTGGTCCAGCCTGTTCCGGGGGCTGGGGCTGGGGCTGATGCAGCTGGTGTGGGTCTCCAGCGTGCAAGTCGCTCTCTGGAGGAACTGCAAGAAGTTTTCCTGGACAGAAGCCTCTGAGATGGAAAGACAGAGCTCCTGACCCAGCGGCCGGTTGAGACAGCTGCGCCGGAGCCGGGCCAACTCCTCACGGATCTGGCGGTTCAGCAGCCCATAGAAGAAGGGATTGATGGCGAAGGAGGAGTAGGCAATCCAGGTGACCACCATCTCCCCATGCCCACCACCCAGAGTGCCAACAGTGACAGAGGAGTGCAAGTGGAAAGCAAAGAAGGGCAGCCAACAGCACAAGAACTGTCCCACAATGAGGACCAAGGTGAGGATGGCCTTGTTGCTTGCCAAAAGGCGATCTGGGATCAGCTTGGGCAGTGGCAGGATCCTGGCAATGATGATGGTCACTTGGCTGGCGATGGAGTCGCATCGGTGTCTGGGTGCAATGGCCTGTGCTGGCACTGGCACTGTCGCCTGCTGTAGGGACGCAGTCCGGGCCACACGGTAGACACTGCTGTACACAGCAAGGATGATGATGGTGGGCAGAAAAAAGCAGGTGATGCTGAAGAGGATCACAAAAACCTTCTTGTGGGCCCCAGGGCTCCAGTAGACTGTGCAGCGGCTGGCGCTGGTGGCCCCGTTGCCTTGAGGCCACGCCACCAGCGCCAAGATAGTGATGAGAGCAGACTTGACCCAAATGAAGATCACTCCAGCCACTGCCAACCTGATGGTCATCTTGACCTCATACCTCAGGGGGTGGACGATGTAGTAGTACCGCTCCACGCTGATGATGGCGATGGTGAGAATGGAGGCACTAATGAAACAGATATTCAGGAATATCAAGGCCTTGCACTCAGCAATGCTGTAGATCACCCTGTTGAAGCAGGAGGAGCTGGAGATGATCCCCAGGGGCATGAGGAAAATGGCGGAGAGGAGATCAACCACACAGAGGTGGCAGACGAAGATGAACTTCCTGAAAAGGGGAGTTTTGAGAATCACAACTAACACCACGGTGTTGGCCACCAAGGCAGTGAGGGTGAGCAGGATCATGCAGAAGAGGCCCACCACCTCCTGGACAATGGAGTACTCAGGAACGGAGAGCAGCTCTAGGCTGTCTGTGGTGTTTGGCCCTGTTCGACTCGCCATCCCCCTCAAGAGCTAAGCCAGCAGCTCCGGTGCCTGGGCAGCAAGGATTCTTCTCCTGCATCCCATAGAGGGAAACCCCACCACAACCATGGCATCTATCTTCTCCGTGCCTGTTGGAGATGGGAGTGGGGTGTGAAGGAGAAAAAACAAAATGAGGAAGAGCCACAGAGGAACAAAGACAACCAGCACACCTCCAAGGTGCTGGAGGGAGGAGGGGTAGCCAGTGAGATCACAGCACCCTGCCTGTCCCAAAGCTGGCACCCAGGCTGTCCCCAGCCTGGCCAGAGACAGCACTGCTGGGACCTGTGGGCACCCATGCCAGCCTAACACCCTGTACCCCTGCCCCAACAGCACCACCATGTCCCCAGGAGGGACAGCACAACCTGCCTGCCCCAACCCTTTTGCTCCAGCTACAGGGGACACTGGGGTGGGTGGGATTCAGCACACCTTTGCTCCTGGGGAGGTGGGCGATGCTCCTCTCCTTGCCAGGGTCCCTCTTGCCGGTGTTGCTCCCACAGCAGAACAGGGGCTGTGGGCTCTGTGTGAGGCCACGCTCCCCCTTCCCTGCTCCCGTCACCCGCTCGTCATCCTGTTTGCCTGCAGCCCGCCAGCTGCGGATGGCACCAGCTGTCACTCCCGGCGCTGCCTGCACTCCCTGCACTCGTGGCAGTCCCACAGGGACAGCTGCTGGGTCCTAGCAGCCGGCAAGAGCTCGGAAAGGGAGGACCGGGTTCCCCAAGACCTGTCCCCCCCCAGAATGGCCACCTACTGCACCAAACCTGCTCCTTCCACAAGAATGGCTCAGCCCCCAGGTCACCAGGGCTTGAGGGTCAGAGCTACAGGCAGGCCTGCAGCAACTCCTCTCCACTGGCACATGGTTGCTCATGGGGCATCAGGGTAACACAGCTAGGAATTGCCCTTCTCTGGCACATGTGAGCATGGAAAGGGGCTTGGCATGGCTGCCAGGCTGGGACAGGCCAGCAGGCATGGCATCAAGAATGGCACTAGACAGAGAGCAGGCCCTCACCCTCAGGATGTTCCTCCATGCCCAGGCAGGTCAGCAGATCTTGCTCATCCTCTGTAGCTCCGATGCCACGGTGACGGGTATGAGCTGTGTGCCTTGCTAAAGTGACAAGGGCAGCTGGCTCTCAAAGCCACCAGATTTTATCTCTGAAGGCTGTAGCCCCTCCAGAGTCAACTGCTGCCATCTCTTCAGGGACCCACCACCACCCTTCCCTAGACCACATACACCTTGCCAAGGGCAGGAAAGCGCAACCACCGTTCGGTACAAGGCACGGTACTTTTATTCCCAGTCACAGCAACCTCTGTCCCCACACCAGCCTGTCCTTTGCCAAGCCCCAAGTGGGGTGGCCAGAGATTCCAGATTACTGTCTTCTGGGATGGTAGGCATCACCATCTGGTGCTGGGCCAGAGCCACAGGGTTCCTAGGCACACTCAGAAGCGGAGCTGGACAAGGAAGCGGATCCGGCACTGGCTTTCCTGGTAGATGAGGTACTCACTCTGGCTGAAGGAGGAGTCCTTGTAGGCAGGCATGGGGATGGGCCTGCCCTGGCACACCAGCACCTTCTTGCCATCCAGCAGCACCTCCTCATCCTGTGCAGGGTCTGGGCCAGAAGTCACCCTCACCAACACGTCAAGCCTGAAATCTTGCCTCTCTCCCCCCCGTCCTGTGCCCTCTCTCGCCCCACAAATCCCACACCCCTCCTGCCCCAGGCTCACCTGGCTCTGTCTGGCCACAGGCCAGGACACTGTCATAGCCAGCAGGTGGCTCACACAGCGAGGGGTCATCGCTGGTGATGCGGTAGGGCTTGCCCAGAGCCACCTCTGTCAGGAACATGATGCCAACGTTCTTGGATGTGCGGCCCACTGACATGGGAGAAAGGCATGGAGATAATAGCACCATCCCTGGTATTCGCATCTTATTGTGCCCAAGCCATACCGGGACACGGGGACCACTTGCCATGCAGGGAAGGGGTTTGGCATGCCCACAGCTGCCTGGCAGGGGTCATGTGAAGGTAGCTGGGCTCACCCAGACCCTGTGGACATCCCAAGCAGCCTTGCTTGCCGCAGGACCCTCACCGTAGCAGGCTGATTTGCTGTTCTCAGAGGCAAAGTAGATGCCCTTGCCCACACGCCCTCCTGAGTGGGGCATGATGCGCAGCCCGCTCTTCAGGATGGCCGCGACCACCGCCACATTGGTGCCGTGCCAAAGCAGGCGCCGGTGCTCCAGGAGGTCGTGGGCTTTGAAGCGCTCATCCTGGAGAGATGCAGAGCTAAGGGCTGTCCACAGAGGGAGACATGGATCCCCAGTTGTGGAGGGCTGCCTCCCACTCCCCCAGCCCAACCCTAGTGCCCAGATGGAGGGGCAGGGGAGCAGGTGCCTCTTTGCCTCTGGTCAGCTGGGCTGAAGCCCCCGCTGGGTGAAGAAGCCCTGAGTCCTGGGGTGCAACCAGGGCTTCCACAAGATAGGGCAAATCGTCTCCGCCTCACCTCACCATCTCGGGCCACCTGCCAGATGTTGAGGATGCGGAGGTTGCGCCCAGTCTGTGTCACATAGTTTTGGATCAGCTGCCAGGGAGGGAGGCAGGAAAGCAATGTCACTGCAGGCAGCCATCCCAGCAATGCCCACAGTCACCCTGGGACAGTGGGGACCTTTTGGGGTTCCCCATTCTGAGACACTGTGGCACAAGGAGCACCTGATATTCCCGGGAAGCTGAGTCCAGCAGGGAGAGCTGACAGCAGAGCAGGGCATAATCCTGATCCAGTGGATGGGGGACTTCTTTCTCCTCCTCCTCCTTCACTTTCTCTGCCTGCAGGCTCTGTGCCACCTCGATGTCGGCCAGCACCTGGCAGGGACAGGCCGGAGATATCCTCACCACCAGTGCCAGGCACCATGCCAGGGGGACCAGGGCAAGCCCAGCCTCCTGCCGGCAGCTCCCTGCCCCACAGGCAGGAGGCCTCCTTGGGGAAGGATGCCACCCACCACATGCCCTGGCATCTCACCAACAGCATGTCCTTCTTGGCACGCAGCAGGTCAGGGGAGTTGATGGGGGGTGGCCGTGCCCGCCCAAAGTTGTGGGGGATGATGGTGTAGAAGCGGGAGGAGAGCTCCTCCAGGCGAGAGGCCTGGGGGGGCTGCTCCTGCAGCGCCTCCTCCAGCCCCTCCAGTGCCTCAAAGCCCCTCGCGATCTGCTGCTTGCTCAGCTTCCCCAGCGGCATCTTCTTCAAGTCTGGAGGGTGTCCGGGAGGACACAGGTGAACCCATCCCCTCCACCTTGCCTCACAAGAACCTCCAGCATCACCATGGGCACATACAGGCACTTGGCACAGGGTATCCACAGTCCCACCAGGTGCCAGGATGGTAGAAGGGATGCTCTAAAACCCATCAGCACCTCTGCCCCATTCACCCCTCCACCTGCACCCCTCAGCTGAAGCCCCCAGACCCAGCACATGCCATCCATCACCTCCTACCAATATTCATGGTCTGCATGGCGTCCCGGAACATGTCACTGCTGAAGATGAGGGACACCAGCTCTTGTGTGTCCTTGTCCAAAGTGCAGGGCAGCACCCGCTGCTTGCAGACCTTGTTCCCATCTGTGTCATCCACCTGCAGATCCCGCATCACCTATGAGCCTGTGAGACACTGTGGGAGCACAGCACCCTGGCTGCCTGGTGGGGAGAGCCCAGCCGCTAGGCAGCAAAGCAGTGGGCAGGTGCTGCCTCTATTTTCCGTGACTGATTCTACCCAGAAACCCATGGTTCTCAATCAGGATGCCCTCACATTCCATTTCAACCCATTAGCCCCAAATCTGTGCCTGCAGGCTGTTTCAGCATGCACCCAGACCCACCCCAGAACCCACCACATCCTGGTGATCCTCTTGGATGTCCTGTAGGACACCTGTACTGGTGTCCAGTAGCCCAGGAGTGGGATATGAGGACTACCCCACTGTAGTGACACCCCAGCTGCCCGTTGTACTTACCCTGAGGGCAACCTCCACCTCCTGACCAGCCCCTGGTTGCACCTCGATGAGTGTGTACTTCCCTGGCTGGGCAACGAAGTTTTCCTTTGAGGCCCAGCTGTTCTTGGTCTTCTCCCGAAACTTCTTCTCAAAGTCCTTCTTGGCAGCCTCCAGGGAGGCACAGGGCATGAGCTTGGACTGGCCCACCTCCCCCTGACAGTGGATAGCAGTGGTCAGGACCTCTCCTACACCCCTGCCCCACCAGCCCCATGCTGGAGGGAGCAGGCAGGGTTCGGGGTGGGGGGCTGCAATGGCAGGGCTGTGGGGCAGAGAGTAGAAACATGCTGAGCCACCAGCATGGGAAGAGACCCCCAGACACGTTGTTGTAGTGTCACATTCGCATTTCTGCAGTGACAGGTGCCATGTGCCCCAGCCAGGCTGACCATGTTTTGTGTGGGAAACTCCTTGAAGCCCCCAAGCAAAGGGCTATAACAGGACACTTTGTTGCTTGCTTTGGGACCAGGAAAAAAAGGATGGTGACCATCAGGTTCATCCTCAACTTTTGGGGGTCCAAAGGCAAAGTGGGGATGGGTGGGTGGGCAGTGCCAGGGTGGACTCACCACGTGGCCCCAACGGCTCCAGACACTGTAGGCACCATCGTGCTCGAGGAGCTGGATGATGTAGAACTTGTTGTTGTTGGCACTGATGTTTGTCTGGTTCAGGGTACAGTCATAGTCCTCGTAGACCTACAGCGAATGTCATGGCCCGGGCTGGCACCTGGGCAGCATTTCGGGATGGAAAGGGTGCAGAGATGTCCCAGCAGGGACACAGGGGGGTCTGCATGGAAAATTGGGGCTGCTTATGTGTCAGCAGGTAGCTGCCTTGGAATTCCCCCTCCTGCACGTGTCCCCCCATCCCAGCCCCTCTGGGTACCTCACCCCACTCTCACCCGGGCACCTGGTGCTGTGCTCATGGGGCACAGCCCATCGATGGTGGCAGGAGGCTTCTCCTTGGGAGCAGTTTTGAGGGCTGCCAAGGTGGAGCTCCAGGTGTCATCCCCCTCTTCCCCTTTCGCTTTCTTTTCCCTGCCATCTGGCTGTGTCGAGGAGGACGCAGGGCGCTTAGAAGCCATGACTGAGCCTCCCCACAGGGGCAGCTCAGCCTTAATCCTCCAGCAAAGTCCTTTGGGGAGAGGCAGAGCAGGAGGTGAGAGATGCCAAGCCCTTCTGGGAAAGTCCAAAGTCCAGCTTTCCCTCCTCCTCCAGCCCACAGCCGATTTGGAGGAGGGGATGGGACCTTTGCCCACAAAATGTCTCAGCCCTGTGTTTGCAGTGGAGGAGAGAGCCTCTCAGCACCTTTCAGACCCCAAGGGACCACAAAGTGAAAACAGCCCAGTGACACAGAGCTGAGGGGGATCACGGAGGGGCACAGCTGCTTGCTCAGCAAACTCATGTCAGAAGAGCTAGAAGAGGATGAGGGTCTGCTGGAGAGGTATGGGGAGCTGGGAAAGCCCTGCTGGCCCCAACCTCCCCTCATCAGGGACCTCCAATCCACAGGAGTGTGTCCCCACATCTCCCTCAGCTCTGTGCCCCCAGGGCCATGCAGGAGAGGAAAGCATGCAATGCCAACCCCCCCCAAATATGCAATGCCTTCCAGTCCCTCCCAAGACCAGTGAAGTGCTTTGGTTTGGGCACAGGGGCGGGGCGGGGGGGGGGTGGTTCAAATAGCCTCTGTCTCCCTTGCCCCGCTGGTCCCAGCCGAGCAGGTGGTGGTGAGGGCAGCAAAGGGGGTAGAGCAGTGGGGAGCAGCCGTGTCCTACCTGCTCCTGCTGCCCAGGGTTGCCTGCCAAGGAGCCTCCGACAGCCTTCAGGCTGGTCAGGCAGCCTGCCCAGAGGAGAAACTTTTTCCCGAGGCAGAAGGCAGGGATGACAGCGGAAACAACTGTCACGCCTCCGGATAGCGCATACACCCTGTGGGAGGCCTGTCTGCTGCCTGAAATGCCTGCCCTGCTGCCTGCACTGCCAAGAAGTCCCTGGACAAGGCATGACCCTGACGTGGCTGCCCTTCTATTCAGCCCCCTCCCCCCTCCCGCCATACACTTAGACGAAGAAAACAGCCTTGAAAGAGTTGATTATACCAGCGTCATTTTGCATGTTAAATATCTTTTCTTGGGTCCCCACTAAGCAGGCAGTGCTGAGGGTCAGGAGAGGAGGGAAAACCTGACTGCGCCCTGGGACCTGAATGTGGCTTGGGGGGTTCTTGGCAATGGCTGCCTCATCCTGCCTGCAGCCCCGCTCTGAGGGGTGAGGGTGTGGGCAGGGTGGCTGTGTGGTCAGCGGGGACCGGTGTCATGGGCAGGAGGCAGAGCTGCCCCTTGCAGAGAACATGGAGAGGACAACCTTGCTGGGGCCAAAGCCTTGCTGGCTTTGTAGCTCTTGGGCTTGGCCATATCAGCCCAAGCAGTGCACGCTGGGCACAGTCCTGTGTGCTCCCCTGGGCAGTTTCATGGTGCCCCCTCAAAGGGCTGCAGCTTGCAGCAGCTTTTTAATTATTGACAGGCTGGAGGAGTTGGGGTTTTTTCTCTCTGGAGAACAGAAGGCTCCAGGGAGACCTTAGAGCCCCTTCCAGTCCCTAAAGGGGCTTCCAAGAGACCTGAAGAAGGATTTGGACAGGGGTGTGGAGTGACAGGATAAGGGGTAACAGCTTTAAACTGACAGAGGGCAGGGTGAGATTGGACATAAGGAAGAAATGTTTATGATGAGTGTGGTGAGGTACTGGGACAGGTTTGCCAGAGCAGCTGCGATCCCTGTCAATGTCCAAGGCCAGGCTGGACGAGCCTCTGAGCATTTCTGTCCCGAGCCGGGGGGGCGGGCCAGGCCAGGGGACCCTTTAATGGCGCCTGCGCTCCCCGAACTACATTTCCCGGCGTGCGCAGGAGCGCGTCCGCCCACTGTGCATGCGCCCGCCTGGAAGCTTCCAGTCGTGGCGCGCGGTGGCCGCTGGGTAGAAGACGGGCGGTCCCCTCGGCGCCATTTTGTGGCGAGGCAGCGAGAGGCGCTGCGCGTGTGTGCTTGGCGAGAGGTGGCGAATAGCGCTGCACAGGCTGCCTGCGGATCCTAGGCGGTGGCATGGGCTCGGACAAGCGGTGAGCGGCGGTGGGAGGGCGAGGGGGAGACGGGAGGGGG
>VYXB01002933.1:1010367-1036292 GCA_013397135.1 Pachyramphus minor
GGGGGGGGGGGGGCCCCGGTGGGCTTTTCACGCTCTGAGCTTGGCCCGCTGTTGTGCTGCAGGGTGAGCAGGACGGAGCGGAGCGGCCGCTATGGCTCCATCGTGGAGAGGGAGGACCGCGACGAGCGGGAGTCCCGCAGCCGGCGCAGGGATGACTACAAGAGGTCTAGCGAGGAGCGCCGCGGTGACCGCTACGATGACTATCGCGACTACGACAGCCGGGACTACGACAGCCGAGACTACGATAGCCGCGATAGCCGAGACTGCCGCGACTACGACAGCCGCGACTATGACAGTCGAGACAGCCGGGTCTGCCGGGACTACGACAGTCGCGACAGCCGCGATTGCCGCGACTACGATAGCCGCGATTGCCGCGACTACGACAGCCGGGACAGCCGAGACTACGATTGCCGGGACTACGACAGCCGGGATTGCCGAGACTACGACAGTCGCGATAGCCGAGACTATGATAGAGACTACGACAGCCGCGATTACGATAGCCCCGAGGTGAGCGGGGCCGGGGGGAGCCCGGAGCGGGGCTGGCACGGCGGGGTGTGCGGCGCTGGCGGGGGCCGGGGCCGGGTGCGACCCCGGGCGATGCTCGAGGCCGTGGGGACCAGCCCCAGGACGGGGCTCGGTGTCCGTGTCCGTCCCGGGACGGTGGCACTGCGGGGACACGCCGCGGGCAGTCGCGGGGGCTAACCCTGGGCGCTGGCTTCCAGAGGGAGCGGGAGCGCAGGAACAGCGACAAGTCAGAGGATGGATACCATTCCGATGGCGACTACGGAGAGCACGACTACAGGAACGATATTAACGATGAGAAAGAAAGCAAGACCATTATGTTGCGTGGCCTGCCCATCACGGTTACGGAGAACGATGTGAGTAGCTGGGCAGGGCTCTGCGGAAGCAGCGGCTGCTGCCATTTTGTTGAACGCTGCATCATGGTGGCCCCTCTCCAGCGCTGTTGCGCTGCCATTTTGAGTCCTGAAAGCATTTAAACTCTCACTGTTAGACTCACATAGGTCAGTTCAATGTTAACCAGTTTCTTTCAAACGAAACAATCCGCGATTAGATGTTTTTTTCACGTATGTTTGGATGCTTTCCCTAAGACTGGATTTTAAGCTATGTACTTTTTCACTGCTTTTCTTTATTGGAGAGAAGAGGCAGGTTTTTGTTTCTTCCCACCGCAGAGGAGAGGGAGGCAGAGACACAGGGGTGCCACTTTCTTCAGTTCTTTTGGTCTTTATGGAGGTCAGAAGTTGTGCCTGGTGGGGTCACACACAGACACCGGCTCCTCAGCCAAGCACAGCCCCGCATAAAGCTGCTTTGTGCAGGCACAGCTGTGGGAGTCATAAAATGGCTGCTGCCGAGCTGACAGAGCAAGTATATGTGAGCTTGGTACTTGCTTATCTAATTCCCTGAATAGATGTTAAAGCTTTAGGGTTTTTTATTGTAATTTTTTTAGCTTTGTTTTTTTTTCCTTGCTAGGTTATTTTGGTTACCTAGCTATAAGCCTACAACTGTTATTTGAGGGTTAACCCTGTAATAGCTGAGCTATTCCAGTTTGTTTTCAGGCAGGCTCCACCTCTGCCTATGAGGTGTTTGTGTGCTGATTGCTAACACAGAGAACGCTTTTGCACCATTTCTGCAGTGCATTTCTTTTTTCTTTTTTTTCTTTTTTTTCCCCTTTTTTTTATTTAACTGATTACTTGCTGCCCTCCTAATATTGAATGTCCTAATCACCACTTACTGGTCTAATTATTTTCAAAAGTGTTCAGAACACTTCTTGTTTCTGAGGTATTGATGATGTAGCTCTGCAGTTGTGCAGTTAACTGTAGCATAGTTCATGTGAATGCTTAATTCTGGACTCATCTTGGGAGTGTAGACAATGCATCTTGGAACTGCTAGTTGTTTTCTTAACATTATTTCAACACTTCTGATTGCATACACAATTTTTGGCTTTTTCCACGTTTTTCTTGAGAAAAAGCTGCTTGAATTGAAGATACCAATTCTAGTCAGCATAAGAATGAGCAGCTTAAGATCAGTTTTGATTCTGCTGAGCAACCCTGTTGTATGTAATGTAGTTTGAATTCTGTGAAAGCTGCTGAAAGATCTTTTGTCTTCTGTGGCATTAAAAAATTGGTTAGTGTTTCTTTTTCCTCCATGCTTCCCCCAGTGAGTTATGTTGCCTGTGCTGCCGTCTAAGCAGCTTTATTACAGCTGAAGAACTGACGTCTCTGTAGTGCTTTCTTTGAGAACATGTTCTTCACAAATCTTCTTTACCTCCCGAAAAATCAGAGGGCATCTGTTAGAGGATGAGAAATTCAGCATCAGACTTAAGAACACATTCACCATGGAGCCCTGCAGTGTAGGCTGCTTGTATTTCATTGCCAGGAGTGAGGGGTATTTAGACATGCAGTGAGAGAGAGATGCTCCTTTTAAAAACTTGGGATCAAGCACCATACTGGGCAAATCAAGCACAAATTACCTTGGAACACAGCATCACGGGGATTCAGATTCTGGATGATTCTGTGGCCTGAGTGAGGATGACAGTTGGTTTAGTGTAGCAAAGGGCTGTGTGGGCACTCTGGTGCTCATCAGTCTCTTGTTGGGTTTTCTTTGTCTCTGAGATAGTGTTGAGACTGTTAATGTTTTGTGTACCACTTGCATATGCTGTAAGGTAGGTTGCTTCTGTGACTTCTAGCTGTCTGCCAAGATGTGAAAAATTTAACTGTTTGATCAAAATCTCATGCAGATTCGTGAGCTTATTGAGTCCTTTGAAGGTCCTCAGCCTGCAGACGTGAGGCTGATGAAGAGAAAGACAGGTGAGAGCTCTTAATCCAGTTTTTGACATCGCTTTCCTCTTCCCCAGCCCAAAAGTGTATCCAGAATTGTCCCCAAACTGCAAGCACATGCATTACAAAAAAACAAACAAAAAAAAAAGGTTTGCCATGGCTAAGGAATGTGGCTTTTTGGAAGACTTATAGATAGCTGGTCAACATGTTAAAAGAAGTCTGTCTACAGGGGGTTTTGTTAACAGGTATTGGTAAGTAATAATAGTGTAAACCCATTTCATAGTATGTAGTCTGTTGCATGGTTACCTTTAAACGTGGATTCGAATCGAGTGAAATGTAGCCAGTTAAGGCAGCTTGGTTCCTTGCCATGGCAAAATAACGAGCAGATCCCAGCAGTTGACGTCGCATTTGTAAAGCTGCTTTGTCATGAAGTAATGAAGCAGTTGGAGAGAGATTCGCCTGTTTTAAAGGAACTGACTAACACAAGTATCCCGTCTATATCTGAATGCTGTCTCTAGGTGTAAGCCGTGGTTTCGCCTTCGTGGAGTTTTATCACTTTCAAGATGCTACCAGCTGGATGGAAGCCAATCAGGTTGCTTCACTCACCAAGTCTAGATATTCCTGAAAATGGAACAAGTCTGTACAGTTTAAAAAAAAAAAAAAAAAAAGGAAAAAATAGAGGTGGAAGGAGTGCTTTGTTCCATAATAGTGATTTAAAAGACTAAAAGCTTTGTATATATTAAAATTTGTAACACTAGGACAAAATATAAGGTAAAATTAGGAGAGAAAGTTGGCCATTTTGAGCACTCTGGTAAAATGTGTCATTCTTTTAAATGACTTGGTTATGATTTAATTGGCTCATGAAGATTTGGCTACTAGCCCTTAGAAAATCCTAGCTCATTTCCACTTGATGTTTCCTTCTCTGTTGTCAGAGAAAGGGCCAGATCCCCATGTTACATTGATACTAACCCTGAAAGACAAGTGGCTGTTCCCCCACTTAAGGAGGGAGAACTGGCTCTTCTAGAGGAAAAAGCGTGTTTATCTGAGTAAATTAGGAAGAGGGTGAGTTCCCACACCTGTTACTCTCTCGTTTTTGGCTTTTTAGTTAGTGTGACTAGATTAGGAGCCAAAATGCACTAAGAGTCCTCTGGTTTGTTTTCCCATGAGATTTTCCTGTGGTACCGCAAACAGGTGCACTTGCTTTTGCTGCTTTTGAGTATTCATAACCTGTTTTAACAACAGACCGTAAAAATACTCTCAAAGTGAGCAAAGTGTATTGAGTCCCTGTCTTCTCTTGTACCTGAGTATTTGATGCGAAGGTCCTGGGGCAGCATGATGAATAGTTTTCTGCTCTGTTTATATTATAATAAAGAAATGGCACTGTAATGGGATTCATGGCAGTTCCAGAAGATGGAACTTGTTCTGTGACTTGTGCTGGAATAGTGTTTCACAAGTCCCACACCATGGGTGATGTTCCAGCCAGAGAGCAGCCTTCAGATTCTGTTTTGCTGACATGCTGCTCAGTAGGTCTAGTGGATGCAGTGGAAAGACTTACATCAAGCAATTAATGCCGAGTGTATTTTTAGAAATGAGATTATTTTAATGTATACAAAGCTGTACTGATGCATAATTTATTGAAACATATTCAAATTCACTCCGGTAACCAGCCACCCCAGTAGTAGGGAAAACATAGCCTGTCCCCAGCAGCCGGGTTGCTGACTTACATGACAGAATGATGTATTGCAACTATGCCAGCAGCCTTGTTTCTATGTGTGCACATCCAGTGAGTGCTGGGCCCTCCAACCCTCCCTCCTGCCGGTAGGAGCAATGGCTTTGCCCTATTTAGTTGTGCAGAATGTGAGAGCCTTATTCATGCTACGTGCTAGATCTGTCAGACTGTTGTCAGAAAAGCCACTGGTCCTGACACACTGTGGTACCTCTGCAGTAAACCAACCTGCAAAAAAATGGTTTTTCTGTTGCAATGTCTGGGGTTTGGCCTCTAACACGCACTTCCTCAGACATGCTTCCACCCGTTTGACCAAAATATGTTGATGGCCATATTTTGAAAGGGGCATTCTGCATACCCATGCTTGGCGAAGTGTGAGGCTGAGAGTCAAGGCTTCTTAAATAGCTGTAAATTCCTAACTCCTCTGAAGTCAGAGTGAGAGGACATGCTGAAAGCATTATGAACTTTTCCTACCCCTGGAGAAGCTTCACGTGCGGTCTAGTTACTCATTTTGGAGAGCTCCTGCCTGAATGAAGAACACAAACCTCTCGTGCAGGCTTCCAATTGAACTGATGTATTAGTCAAATGAAACCACTCTGAGCTATGTTTCAGTTGATGCCACTTGTAATCCAGCCTTCAAGAAGTCTAAGCAGGGTCCCTTTGGGAGGAATTACTTTATTTTCAAAGGGACACTTCTGAAGTGTGCTTGGAAAAGTAATCCAGATATGGTGGTTAAAAGGTCTGGGGTATTTGGAGTAGGGGATGAAGTGAAGCAGTCACCTAAGGACATGTTTAAAAAGTCGCTCAGTGCTATACCAGCAGTGAATAGAAATGTGGGGGCAAAGAGACTCCTAAAAATGTGTTAATCCTGAATGCAACAGATTAGGACTTTGTCTCCTTCGAGACACTTCCTGGTTCCATGTCAGCATTTAGTGTTTGGCAGCTTTTTCAACACTCCCTGATTCCGTTTATCTTTGCTCCACATCCCATTCTCTTACTGCCCTCGTCCTCCTCTCTGCAGGATTGGATGGGCAGGGTGTAGGTGGCGGTGGTTGTCCTCCACATCCTCCCCATATGTTGTCCATTTAATTCAGGAGCACTGATTCCTCCGAAGGGTGCTCTGCCATGGGAAAATGGACGTGTGTGTCTCGATACAGGAATAATTGAAACCACTTTTTTTGCAGAAAAAGCTGGTGATTCAAGGGAAGCAGATCGCAATGCACTACAGCAACCCCAGACCTAAATTTGAGGACTGGCTTTGCAACAAGGTATGACTTCAGTGCTGTCCACTAGCTCAGTGGTTTGAACAAAGTGGCACGTGATTCAGACCCCCTTCTACTGTCCATAGGATATGGTAGGCATAGTGAGATGAGGGAATGAAAAGGGTTTGTAGCTGTGATGGCCGTGGAGACAGTGACAGCAGTGTTGCCCCCAAAGACACAGAGATGGGCATGAGCTGTACTTGATGCTGAATTTGAAGTCATTAGATGATGATTAATCTAGTGTCAAAAAGCTGCTGTTCTGCTACAACCTTCTGTGCACTGCTCATTTAATCTCTGAAAGGGGAGATGATTTTAGTAAGATGAAGACTGGGCTACTCTGTCTGCCTTTAACTGCACCTTTTGCCCATAAAGTAAACTTACTCTCCAGCTTGTGTTCCATTGTACTTTTTAAAGTAGATACTGTGCCTGGGATTGTAAGTCAAAGGCCACATGGTTAAAATAGCTAACTAATTTGGGATGACTAGGGGGAAAGTATGTGGGATGTTCTGAAAAGCAGTTGTGATACAGATAAGGGTGGCTTTTGATGTTCTGGATTAATGTGGTGGGTTTAGCTTTGCGTTATTTTGTGTGAACGTCTGAGTTTTGTTATTTTACAGTAACTGCAGTATTATTGCAAATTATCCAAGTTCTTACTAGTGTTCTCTTCTTCATCATAGTGCTGCCTGTACAACTTCAGAAGGAGACTAAAATGCTTCCGCTGTGGAGCAGACAAATTTGGTACGTGACCTTGATCTCTTTGGTTGTGTTTGATTTTGTGGGAAATTCTGACTTGTGTAGGAAGCAAAGTTCACTGTAGGTCCTAGACTGGCTTGTGAAATGCTGAGCTTGAGTGAATGAGCCATGTCCTGACTAAAATATTTTCTCTTATGAAGATTCAGAACAGGAGGTACCACCTGGAGCAGCAGAAGCCGTTCAGTCTGTGGATTATTACTGTGACAGTAAGTTATCTTTGACTTATTGTAGATGTGAAATGTAAACACAGGTACTAGAAGTCCTTCCCATACCTCAGCCTGCCTGCTGAAGGACATGAAATAATCTGCAGAGCCATAATGTGCGCACTGATGTTGTACCTCTTCTCCCCAGCCATCATTCTCCGAAACATTGCTCCTCACACAGTGGTGGAATCCATCATGACTGCCTTGTCTCCATACGCATCCCTGGCCGTCAATAATATTCGTCTTATCAAAGACAAGCAGACCCAGCAGAACAGAGGCTTTGCGTTTGTGCAGCTGTCATCTGCCATGGTGAGGGCATTACTCGGGCGCTGGAGAGAAACAGCAGGTTAACCTGCTTCCCTGGCTGCAGCATTTAGAGCCCTTGAGCTGTCTGAAGGACTGCCCCAGACCCCTGAGGGTTCATGGGCATGCAGTGTGTCAGAGCTGTTCATCAGTAGGTGCAGTTTGAAAGAAGGTGGTCTGGGGTTTTTTGTTCACAAAAATTAAGATCTGGGGCATATCATGTGGGAGAAAGTGCATGGAATTAGGCTTCTTCCACCTTGAGAAAGGAGGAGGAGGTGGCAGATACTGCTCTTCTCTGCAGCATCCAGTGGGAGGGCATGGAAACAGCAGAGATATATTGTCGAGGATGCACAGATAGGACACTGGGCAACAGTAATAAATTGAAACATGGGAAATTCCAGTGAGGTACAAGGAAAACCTCTTAACTTTCAGGGAGGTTAGGTACTGGCATGGGGTCCCTGAAGGGTGCTGGAATCTCTGTACCTAGAGGTACATGTGGCAATGAGGGACATGGTTTAGTGGTGGACTTGATGATCTTCAAGGTCATTTCAAACATACGTAATGAGTCTATATACCAAACTTGATCAGCAGTATGATCTGTTTGGATGTGCTTTAGTCAGAGTGGAACAGATTGTTGGATTAAAATGGGTGCCTGATCTCAATCTTTGCTGACCTCCCATTTGGAGTAATTTGGGGCTTTATAAAGATTTTGGAATGTTTTTCATACTCAACGACCCATGGAAACACTCAGTATGTGGGTGGTTGCACTGTGCATGTGTATGGCATGAAGAGATGGAGGTGTTCTTATGACTTTAGTGCTTTTTAGCAGCTGCATATGAAAAGTTGAATCTTTGGGAACTTCTGAATCCCCCTCACTAACCTGCTTTTCATAATAATGAGTATTTATCATTGTAGGATGCTTCTCAACTGCTGCAGATTTTACAAAGTCTTCAGCCACCGTTAAAAATTGACGGCAAAACAATTGGTGTTGACTTTGCAAAGAGTGCCAGAAAGTGAGTTGCAACAGCAGTCAATTATTGGTTTTGGTTTTCATATTCACTCATTTCCCCCATATTTATATTGGAGGTTTATTGTTGTCACCTAGGCTTTTACTAAGATTATTCTAAGTTATTCTAACTCCAAAGTTTTGTTCCCCTCATGTGTCCTGTGTTGCATGCATTCTGCTTTTCACTGTGTATGAGGAGAGTGAAAGCAAAGTTCCCCACCTCCCCTCTTTCCAGTCCTCTGAGGATAACACCATAACTGCTTGTGTGCACAGCACACTTGTTTCCTTGGAGACCTAGTGACTTGTTACTGACTGTACAATGGTGAACCTGAAGTTACTTTACTTGGCAAGCAGTGCTTTGGCTCATTCATTACATTTAAAATGTTTTATAACTGCCAAGAAATCCATGTGTAAGGGCAGACTCGACCTCCTTGCAAAGCGAGATGCTTCAGAACGAAAGCAGCATTTACTGAGATGCCTGATTTTTGTGATTGCAGAGACCTGCTTCTCCCAGACGGTAACAGAGTCAGCGCTTTCTCTGTGGCAAGTACAGCCATTGCTGCAGCTCAATGGTCATCCACTCAGGTATGATTTGGTGGCTGTTGCTCATAGACCATGTAATTGTCCCGCTGGCCACTTGCCTCATTGAATTGACCAGTGGCAGATCTGGCTATGACACATCTGCCTTGACAGTCATTTTGGAGGCTAAGCAGTGTTGAAATTCTTAAATGCAGTGACTTACCTGTTCCTGACAAAAGTCACCTTGCTTGAATTTCAGCCACAGACTGGAGAGGGCAGCACCCTTGACTACAGCTACCTACAGTCAGGGCAGGATGGCTACTCGCAGTATGCTCAGGTTAGTAGTGGAGGTTGTGCTGTAACCAGTAGGTTTGTGTATTTTGGGTATCTATTCACCTTATGTTGTCATTCATTTCCCTTTGCAGTATTCCCAGGATTATCAGCAGTACTACCAAAATCAAGGAGTGTTGGACACAGACACAGCTACCATATCAGGTAGTGCTGATATGTGATTGTTTGTAATGATAATTTTGAAATAGTATTTTGCCTCAGCCTTTATGTTATTTTGCTGTGTAAAAGGAGACTTAGCTTATTTTGCTTTCAGGATGTCTGAAATTGTGTTGCTTGAGAACTGTAACAGATTTGTTGAAGCCGAACCCCTTGTGCAAAATGAGAGAGAAACCTCTGTTTAAATGTTGACAAAAACTTTGATCTCTTGAGAACAGTGTGAGCAGCTCTAGCAAGTGTTCAACACTAGCAATTGTCAGAGGCCAGGAATTGCTGAGTTTGGGAACAGAATATTTCCTCCTGAAAAGGAAACTATTCCTTGTCTGTGTAGAAAATACTCACTGTGTATCTGTCTCCTTTTGAATGCTTATTGCCTTG
The DNA here is from genome assembly GCA_013397135.1 of Pachyramphus minor. Classification (NCBI taxonomy): domain Eukaryota; kingdom Metazoa; phylum Chordata; class Aves; order Passeriformes; family Tyrannidae; genus Pachyramphus; species Pachyramphus minor. The sequence continues at coordinate 1,019,820 of VYXB01002933.1, forward strand.
TTTGGCTGCTGGAGCTGGAATTAGGAGCTGAAACTATAAACAAAGTAATTTTAGCCGTAGGATGCAGTCTTGTTTTACAAATTAGCGGGCTTACGCATTACTGCTCTCTCTTGGCAGGAGCTCCGGTCACTACCACCACAGCTGCAGTTGTGTCCCAGAGTCCTCAGCTGTATAATCAGCAGACAAACTCACCTGACTCTCCGGTAATTACAGCACTGATGAGTCCTTGCTGTCAAAGTCAGGGTTATGTGGGATATAGGCTTAGCTTGTAGCCTTTGCTTTTTGAAGTGGGTGGTACAGAAAGCAGCTCAGTGTCTATGAGTTAGTCACAGTGCTTGTGGTCATAAGTCACCTGCCATTTCTTTTCTGTGATCGTTTTGCTCTTTGCTGAAGGTGAGTACCAGGCATCCTGGGGAGAAGGAGTTGGCTGTCGTGGTGTGGGTGGGCTGCTCACGCCTTGGCTTGCTGTCCTTATTTTCTTGTGCCTTGTGACAGATTTTCTAATGGAGGTTGCTGGCTTGGGGTTTTTTTTCAGACGCAATCAGCACCACCTACCACCAGCGCGCAGGCACAGGCGGCTCCCCCGACTGGCGTAGTGCCTGGAACCAAGTACGGTAAGTGCTCGGGAGCTGCTCGTGGGGACAGGTTTCTGTCACTGTGTAGCAAGAGAGAGACTCAGCTCTGGCCGAGTGCTCTGTCACCGTGTGTCATGGTGAAGCTGCCCCTGGAACGCGTTCGCTGCACGGTTAATAAGAGCCCTTTACAGACGTGTCTGCTGTCGTGGCTGCTAAATAATCTCCGAATTTTACCTGAAATGTAGAAAGATACCTGTCTGAATTCGTCTGGAACGACCATGTCCCACACTTTAATTTTTTTACAGCTGTCCCTGACACTTCCACCTACCAATATGATGAATCTTCAGGATATTATTATGATCCTATAACAGGGCTCTACTATGATCCTAATTCCCAGGTAAACACAAGTTCTTCCCACATGTCTTAACTGTTAAGGTCCATTAGTTTCCTATCTCTCATCATATGAGTGATATTTGAAGTGCACAACATACCAAATGTTGCGGATAACTCTCAGCAGTGTGTGTAGAGCTGGGACTTGACTTCCCTCTGGTATAGCCCTTCATTTTTCTTTCCTTTCCTTAATTTTCCTCCAAATTTGGCCCATATAGGATTAGCACTTGTCACAGCCACTGTAACTGAGCTATTTCGTTGCGGAGTGCCCAGCAAAGTGCACCCAGCTCTGGGCTCTGGTGGGTCGTCTCTTGGGAGAAGCAAAAGGTTCTCCGTAGTGCTGTTGGGCAGCACCACCTGTGTTTGGGGACAGAGGCTTCAGCCACTTCCTGCCTTTTGACTCCTTTGTGGAGTCTGCAGAACTTGTTTGGACTCTACAAAACGCCTTCCCGTGTGATGCAGTAGTCTGAATCAGCTTGCTTGGGTTCTCCCGTGGACACCGAGCTCATGTGAGGTGTTCTAACTGTCTGCCTCTCCTTTCCTCTGGCAGTATTACTACAATGCCTTAACCCAGCAGTACCTATACTGGGATGGCGAAAAGGAGACGTACATGCCTGCTGCAGAAGGTGTCACGTACCAACAGACAGCTGCCACAACCACCACCAAAGAAGTGAAGGAGAAGAAAGAGAAGCCTAAAAGTAAAACAGCTCAACAGGTAAAAGACAAAATGGGATCGCAACGGGGATGAAGTGTTCTGTGGAATGTGATAATAGTTCTCCTTTTTCATGGCGAAGGAAATCCTAGGTTATTAAATGGGGGTGCATGTGTGCAGTTTGCAGGCATTGTAGGGGGCTGAGGAGAGGTGGAGTTGGCAAGGCTTCAGTGCAGAAATAAGCTCTGCATAGGAGGAGTGCTTATGGAATCCTGCCAGGACCAGTGGGAGTATAACTGAGCCGTCACTTAGAGGATTAGCTTGATAAGAAGGGTTTGTACAGTAAAAGCAGCAAGCTGCGGTATCTTTGAACACTGTATACAGGGAAACAGCTGCACTACATCAGTGTGCCGTGGTTTAAAAATAAAAGGTAGTGGGTTGACTTCTTCTGAAACTGCATGTGAGATTGAATGCGTGTCATAAGAGATTGATAGCTGTGAGGGAAGCTGTGTGAGCAAACCACTCTGCATTTCAGATTGCTAAAGACATGGAGCGCTGGGCAAAGAGTTTGAACAAGCAGAAAGAGAACTTCAAGAACAGCTTCCAGCCGCTGAGCACTAGGGAGGAGGAGCGGAAGGAGTCAGCAGCTGCAGATGCAGGCTTTGCACTCTTTGAGAAAAAGGTGAAGGTGCTGACAGTGGTGTGTGGTGGTGGGGGGGTAGTGTAGCAGAGAACTCAGTCCTCATGGCGGCCTTGTCTCATCCAGGGAGCTCTGTCTGAGCGACAGCAGATCCTGCCAGAGGTGTTGAAAAACGGGGACGATGAAAATCCGCTGAAGGTGAGTGCGATACCTGGCAAAGGTATTGCCAAAGGTTACTGGTAAAGAACTTGAGAGGAACTCTAGCAGATACTTGCTTTCCCACCTGCATTTCCATGATAACACTGTAGGAAGTGGTTGCAGTGATAGGATGCAAGTGCAGTAGGCTGAGTGACTGAGATACACTGAGAAAGGCTGTGATTCCTTCTAGCCTCAAGAGCTCAGTTGAGGTTTTGAGGTTTCTAAATATGGTGTACTTAAAAGTATTGTTTGGCTAGTGGGAAATAAGTCTTAAAGCCACTGTAGCATGTGGTTCTTTTTGAGCTGCAGTACTATAAAAATGTGGGGCAACACTCAATAGAACACTGATCCTTGCCACAGAGGTGGCAGGGAAGTCTGAAATACTGAACACCACCTTTGCTTCAGTCTCCACTGCCAAGGCCAGCCCTTTGCAATCTCCCCAGGAGAACACAAGGAAGAACTATCACTGTGAGGGTGACTGACACTGGACCAGATTTTGTAGAGAGGTTGTGGAGTCTCCTTCCCTGAAGATACTTAAAGGTTGTCAGGACACAGTCCTGAGCAGTATGTGCTGGGGGATCCTGCTTGAGCAGGGAGGTGGTTCTAGGTGGCCTCCAGTGGTCTCTTCCAAACTTACCCATTCTGTGATTTCATCCTTAGCAATGGGAGAGCAATGCTCCTGCTGTGATAAACATATGTCTGCTGCCTCTGTCTTCCCTCTCTGGGCTCTCTGAACTGTGGTGACACTGTTGGCACTGCCCTTAATGCTGTCCTTCTTCTCCAGCGTGGCCTCGTGGCTGCCTACAGCGGTGACAGCGATAACGATGAGGACTTACTGGAAAGAATGGAGAATGAGGAAGAGAAGCTGACTGACTGGAAGAAGATGGCTTGTCTGTTGTGTAGAAGGCAGTTCCCAAACAAAGATGCTCTGATTAGGCATCAGCAGCTATCTGACTTGCACAAGGTATTTGCACTATGTAGCCAGAAAAAGTACTTGGTTGCCATGATTCAGTGTGTAAACCAAAGCCATTGTGCATATTGCTGTTTGGAAATCTGTTAAAAATAGGTGCAAGTGGATTGTTGCTCTCCCAAAATTCAGCTACTTTATTTTAAGAGAGCTGTTGTGCACTTCATGTTGATGAAGTGAATCTCTTTTCATTTCAGCAAAACATGGATATCTATAGAAGATCAAAGCTTTCTGAGCAGGAACTTGAAGCCTTGGAGCTGCGTGAGAGAGAGGTCAGTGTTGAGATGAGCAGATGAGTAGCTAATGGAAAACCTGCATAGGTGGATCTCTTGAGCTCTCCTTATCCTGACACACGTCACTCGAGATAATCCTTGTAAGCCAACCCCTTCTCCGGTCAACGTTCAGAGCTGCCCTGTTACATGGAAAAAAGTGTCCCATAACCCATAGCTACTGCTTAGCAGGGAAGGGTCACTCCACCTCCAGCTCAGGACTGCCAGACTGGGACCAGAAACTTTTGAACCTCTTCCTACCCCAGTGCAGCTTCAGATGTGCTCCAGGGACTTGGGTCTGGGGTCCTGCTGCCTTTGGTTTTAATTTTAGTGGGCTGCAGTGTAGTAGCTTTCTGTAGTAGCAGGCATTTAGCTGACTCCTGTAGCTCAAAGATGAACAGAAGTGTCTTGAATCCGTGGTAACTGTGGTTGCTTTGTGCAGATGAAATACAGAGACAGAGCGGCTGAGAGGCGGGAGAAGTACGGCATCCCGGAGCCCCCGGAGCCCAAGCGCAAGAAGGTCTATGATGCTGGCACAGTGTACGTATCCAAAGCTCTTCAGCCATGGCTTCAGTGCATGATGGGCAGTTGGGTTTACTCATCTCTTCTTCCCATAGGAATTATGAGCAGCCGACCAAAGATGGCCTCGACAACAGTAATATTGGCAACAAGATGCTGCAGGCCATGGGCTGGAGGGAAGGTTCAGGTTTGGGAAGGAAATGTCAGGGCATCACAGCACCCATTGAGGTGAGTAAAGAGGGGTGTCTCCTTCAGGAGGTTTGGTGCCTTTTTTCTTTAAACAGAAGTACTTGCTGATGAAGATCTGCAGAGGAATAAACTGTGCCATTCACAGTAAAGCTGCCCCTGTTCATGGTGGCTCTTGCTCCCGTTTGTGCCATCAAGGTGCCAAAGCAGAGGCAGGGCTGTGCTTCCTTCCTCTGGCACTCCACTCCTGAGGGTCTGTGGCAGTGGTGCCCCAGAATGGGCTTCCTCCCATTGTTGCCTTTCCTGGCCTTGCCTGTGCTCCAGGTTATTCTGTTAGGAACTGTTCTGTGCCATTTCATTCCTGCTCCTGTTGGGGTGGGGTCAGAGTAGCGTGAAGGCAGTGAACATGAGGTCATGTGTGTACTCTGGTCTCCTGTGTCTTTATTGTGGCTGTGGGGATCCTCAGGGAAGCTGGCTGGACTGATGAGTTTTTTGGCAGTCCCCCCGTGGTGGTGTGGCCACACAGTGCAGAGCTGAAGTGTGTCTCTCTTCCCCTGCAGGCCCAAGTACGAATGAGAGGAGCTGGTTTGGGAGCCAAGGGCAGTTCCTACGGTGTCTCCACTGCGGATTCATACAAAGATGCTGTGCGGAAAGCCATGTTCGCCCGCTTCACGGAGATGGAGTGACCCCTCTGGCCTGCGAAGAACTTCCTTGTTAGCAGGAACTGACTGTTAATCTCTGTAGCCTTGGTGACCTGGCTATATTCTGGTTTTGGTTTAGAGTTGACCATTTCATTCCCTTGGACGTTGTTCCCTGCTCGGCATGTAACACTTCCATGAGCAGATTGTTTGAACTGATCCAACTTCATGCTGGAGAGCTCCTTGTTAGACCAAAGGGGACGCTGATCTTTGTACGGTCGTGTATATAGTGTAATGTATTCTGTGTTTTAGCGTGTTGTCTGGCTGCTGCTCCTGCCCTCTGGAGCAGCAGCAGGACCTGTTAGCTGTGGTTCAAACAGTCTCTGCTCTCCTTTTGTTGTATTGTCTGTCTGGGTTTTTTTGGAGAATTTTCCTGTACATTTTGTATGATACATCTTTGTATAGACTTTTTGAAGACTTTGATTCTAGTTGCCAGTTTGGCTCATTTCCAAAAGAAATACATCCAAAAATTACCCTATTTCTGTTTGTTGGTGGGTGAATGAAGAATTAAGTTGCCACTGCTGCTTATCCATTCTGTCGTTCTGCCTCTTCCTTGATGAGACTTCATCCTGGAGTCTGCTCCACATGGCACTCTGCTCACCTCACTCCTTTCATCCCTGCACTGTGTCTTGTTACCAGTGTCTTTCTCACACCTCCAGCATGGATGGTGGCTGGTGAAGCATCAGATCTCTCTGCAGCCCTTCCTGTCAGAGCCGTAGGAGCAGGAGAGATCCAGCAGCAGTGTCTGCAGCTTGGTCCTGCCCAGGAGCCCGTGCTGGCCCCGTGGGGGGGCCTGAATGTGTGGCACCTCTGGAGAGGTTCCTGTGCCTAACCTTGGCTTCCTCTGGCCTTCCTGGACACAGCATGGGGAGCTGCTGCAGGCTGGATGACAGTGAACCTTGTCCTCCCTGAGGTGTCTGCAGCTGTTCAGTTACTGCCTTGCTGTTCCTCTGCCTGTGTTGTGCCTGCCTTGTCCACCCTCCTGTCCTCTTCCCAAGAACCAAGATGAGCAGGGCATGCCTCAGCTCTGAGCTCTGCCTTTGCCAATGCTGTTGGCTGTGGGTCTTACTCAGCCTCCACAGGGAAGCTGGGAGTGGTCTTTCCAACTGTCCCTGGTGGGCATAGGAACTGGTTAGGATGAAGCAGGAGCAACTTCAGCACTTGTTCCTGGTGCAGGGCCTTTCTATAGCTTGAGGCCAGCTCCTTGGGGCGGGGTGAACCCTGGTTTGTCGGCTGCTGCAGCTGCTTCTGGACCCTGTGGCATGGTCAGGCTGCTGCCTGATCCTTCCAGGATGTCTTGGGGTGATCTGAGTTGGGGCATCTCCACCCTTGCCTCAGGACCGGGACCTCTGAGGGGTTGTGGTCCCTGCCCGAGTGCCCGGGCTGTGCCACCAGGTGGCAGGCGTGACCGGGCTGTGGCAGCCGGGCTGTGACAGCCCTGTCGTGGCGCGTTCCCTCCGTGCGCGGCTGCCAAGCATCGCCGAGGCTCCAGGGCAGGGGATTGCAGCTGGGCTGCGTCCCAGCGCTCGACATCCCCCCCACCTTCGGCTCTGCAGAGGAAGCCGGCTGGCTTTAAGCCTAAGTGCCAGCTCCCTGCCTCAGCTTCCCCCCAGGATGACAGTAGGGAAGGCAGGCCTGGTGCACTGCAGCAGGGATGACTGTGGTAGCCTTCCCATATCTGTGTCCTGGTTGGAAAAGTGATGAAGTGCTTTGCTGCTCTGGGCTGTAAATGGGGGGGGGGGGGGGGGGGGGGGCTGTTTCCCAGCAGGTGGGCTCTCCATGGGTCGATAAAGTGCATTTGTGTAGCTCAGCTTCTTCCCAGTCCATCGATTCCCTTCCCAGCACACTATCCTGATGAGGGGTGATACCCTGGGCATAGGGAGGGGAGGGCCTGCAGTGTGGATACAGCACAGCTTTGTCCTGGCTCTGTCTGGATCTTGCCAGGCTCACTCCCTCTTTGCTGCAGCAAAGTGCTGCCCCAGGGCCAGGAGCTGAGCCAGCCCCAGCCAGTACCTCCAGCAGAACAGTTGCAGGGGGGAGCCAGGAATGTGCCATGGGGACACAGGGACCCCACTGCCTGCTCTGGGGATAACTGCTAGAACAGGGTGCCCAAAGCAGGGCCCCTTCCTGGGGCAAGGCTTTAATGGGGTCCTGGGCTTGCAGTCAACCCCACTTGGTGGATGGGTTAAAGCCCCCCTTCCTGCGGGAAGGTGTTGCTGCTGGTCACCCAGGGAACAGGAGAAGCTGTGGGGATATGCAACTCCCCCAGTCCCAGGCATGCTCCCGAGCCCCATGCCAGGCCCAAGCGGGGCATGGAAGCACTGTTGCCTGCCAGCACCCGCACCTCCAATTTAGGCAGCGCAGCGCGGCTGTTCGTGACTGAATGTGCCATGGCCCACTGCCTTCAGAGGGACATGGTGTCCCTGCCTCCCTGGGGACCGACCTCTGGGGGTGGGAGGAGAAACCAGCCCCAGAAGTGTACAGTGGGGAGGCAGGATCCCCTCAGGAGCAGAGGGGAGCTTCCTTAGGCACAGCCTTCCACTGGGGCTGAGCAGCCAAGCCCGATCCTGATGCAGGGTGCCCTAAGAGGGTGCCATGGCCAAAATGCCAGGGGGCTGAAGCTGGTCCCACTAGGAATGCAGAGGGACACAGTCTGCTTTTGTAAGAAAGGCTTTTTCGTGAGAAAGGCTTTTGCAGCCAGGCAGTGGCAGGAGGAGATAGAGAGCAGTCCCTGGCTGGGCAGAGCTGCACTGCACTCCTGTGCCTCAGCTTCCCTACTGCTGAGCAGCCACAAGGTCTCTCCTTTGTGGCTGACAATGGGAAAGTAAAGGCACCAAGCCCCAGAGAAGGCTGAGACCCCAGACTCTAGCTGAGGACACCCAAAGGGACTCTGTTCCTTTGGGGGGGGCAATAGGCACATAAGAGCAGAATTGCAGCCTGGGGCTCCTTCCAGGCACGGGGCAGCTGCAGGGTGACTTCCAGGTCCTTGGCTCCAGTAGGACTGCAACTACAATATGCAGAAACCAAGGTTCCTGTTGGTGTGGTTTTAAGGTTTGGGATTTTTCTGGCTGGCTTTCAGCATTACTAATAACAAAACTCCGGAGCCTGATATGCCCTGGCTTTCCAGAAGGCCTTGGGAGCATTGCGAGCTCCTGCGGGCTAATTGAGGCAAGGAAACCGGCCAAATCGTTAGTGTGAACAGCTTCTCTCCTGAGCACTCCTTAATCGTTGGAGTTACCAATCCATGGAAGAGCTCAGCATTCTGCATGGCCAGCCCCGGGCCTGTCTTGCTCACTTGCACAATTACTGAAATGCTGCTGGCAGGCAGCAAAACATCCCTGCACTGCTGGTCAGGGCTGCCAGAGACCCGGGGTGCAGGGGACCAGTCTGGAGCCCTCAGTGCAGCAACGCGTGCTTGGGGTGCTCACAGCGTCTTGGCTGGGCCTCAGGGCTTGATGTGGTTTGGGTTGGCTCTCCTGTGTTTCTCCTCTGCCAAAAAGCCTCCTGTGCCCAGCTGGACAGGCATGGAGAGAGCCATGCCCCAGGACCTCTTTGGCTGTCTGTGTGCCAAGTGCCAGCCAAAGCCAGGCACCCACAGCTCCATGGTGTTTGCTGCCATGAGAGAGCCTGAGGTGGGGGGCACATATGTGTGTGTGTTTATGCACCTGTGTGTGCACATATGTGCTCGTGCTCCTCTACAGTGCCTTTCCCCACTCTCCCACGGGGGATTTAACACAGCTGCTTCCCCTTCTCTTCCCCACCATGGTGGTCCATCCTCTCCCGAGCTAGTAGATGTGTCTGAACTACTTTGAAATTGCCCTGGAATAGCTTTCCCTAATTTACCCAAATGCCCCATGACCATCTGGTTCTAGCCTCCGCCATAGGGCTGTGGTAGGAGGATGGGCAGGCCCACAGTGCAGCATCCTGCCAGCACGTCATGGGTACTGCTGTGGTCCCCCTGCAGCCCACTTGTTGGCTGGGGGGATGCTCCAAGGACAGGAAGAGAGCAGCTGAGGGGGAGGGTGAACAGGTAAAAGGGCAGCCCCTTCCCTGGGGGAGTGCTGGCACCCGGCTCCAAATGGTGCCAGCACCCCCCCTGCCCCATGGCACAGGGTCCCTGTGGCCCTCAACAAGTGGCCATGTCACCCTGGCCAATCTCCCTGCCCAGCCCCACAGTACCAGGATGGGTGAGGAAAAGGAGGTGTGTTCCTCATCCCTTGGCTGTTTTGACCAAGAGCCTGGTTCTGGCTTGGGAACTGCAGGGTCCAGGTTTCCCTGCTGGGGAGGAAAAAAAGATGGTTTTAATCGACTCGCCATCTGCAGCAACGTGGACACAGTTTGCAGTCCTGGGGGGTGGAGTGGGGGGGGTTCTGTTGCTGTTGGAAGAAACCAAAAACAGATGGGGGCTGGGATCCCAAGGCCTGGGACCTGCAGCTGCATCCAGCATGGTTATCCCTTTTCCAGGCAGCTTGTGCTGTCCTGGGCACTTGGGCACCTTCCAACGCCAGGCTCTCACAAGGGAGATGCTCCAGCCTTGCAGAAATGCTTCAACAGGCAGATTTAGAGGGTAAAGAAACGGTTTTCCCAGCAGAGACTCTTCCCTGCCTCCGGCAGTGAGCCGTCGATCACCAGCCAGGCAGCCCTGGAGCCGCGGAGTGCTGGGTGGATGCTGCACAGAGCCGCGGGCAGTGGAGGCGAGCCTCAGGGGGAGAGGGCGAGGGGGGTTGGCCGGAGGGACCGACGGGCTGCGGGCAGATGGGCAAGGCCGTGTCAAGGCAGAGAGGGGGGTGAGCAGCTCAGGCCCTTTGCCAGGTGTGGGGAGCGGGGGGGCTGTTCACCGTCTCCACTGGGAGGGAACTTGGATGGGAGACGATTTCATGTGAAAAACGCTTTCACAGGAATTTGTCACCACCTACAAAATTACTTTACCCCCACATTTTTTTTTTTTTTCTCCTTTAACAGCAACCAGACCTGAGGGGTGTGTGCATGCAGGTGTGATGGGGAAGTGGGGACTGGGGCTTTTTTGCTACAGTTTCTAAGAAAAATTTATTTGGTGCTTGTTCCCCTCCTCCAAAGCCTGGTCTGGGGAGAGAAACTGCTTGCTGCAGCAGGGAAAAGCAGTCAAGAGAGAGCCTGTGTTTCTCCCAGCTTGTCCCACTGTGGTCGCTGCAATGTTGACCCTGTCCAGGGTCCATCTGTGGGTTCTGGAAGCTGCTTAAAACCCACCTCCCCCCCCAGCTCCATCCCTCTCCCGGAGGGATGTGCCCGCAGCATCGTTAGTGCTCGTCTAGTCCCCGCCGCGGCGGTTTGAACCCTTTTGAAATGCACTTGAAAAGGGTGGATTTGATGGGAGGAATGTGACGGGTTTTTGTTCTCCGAGCCCCCCGGTTGAAGCTGCGCGTAATGAAGAGCTGTGACTTTCACTCGGGTTATTTTGGGATGGACTACTTTTTTTTCCGAGCTGGTGGAAGACCATCAAAGCGGCGCTTTGAAAAATGTCCCAGTGTATAAATAACTCTGCTGAGAGCAGAATAACGCGGGCTCCCGCGCGCGGCGCGCCGAGACGAGGCAGACGGCATCTGCCGCACGACGTTGCATTATAAAAAGGAATTATTCATCCCTTCCTCTAATTAACTGGGTACTGCTCACCCGCACAGGAGCGATGGCCCGGCACGGGGAGCGCTCCCAGCCATGCCAGCAGAGTGGATGCAGCTCCTGGGGCCCCTCTGTGTCCTCCCTGCTCCCCCAGCCCCACCTGCCTTCCAGCACCGGCAGTGGGTGGGAGCAGCAGGCTGGTGCTGCCCTGCCAGGGTGGAATGGCGAGGTGGGAGGTGGGCGAGCGGGGAAACTCGAATCTCTGGGGGACTCACTATCACTGAAAAACACTTGATCTGCTGCCTTGCCACCCCTTCCACTGAAATCCAAGCAAAGGGAGCAGGATGAGGGCCAAGCCCTTGGCAATCTGATAGCTTGTGGCTTTCAAGGATGTGTTTTTTGGTGCCTGGCTTTTGCTGTGGGCCATGGATGTTGTGTGTGGGAACCCCCAAAGAGCAGCCTGCAGCCATAGGAGTCACACGGATCTGCTGGAGACTCTGAGATGCACGGTTCAGCCACACCCAGGGGTGGGTTTATGGAGATACTGGAGAGATAGGAACAGCAAAGGGAGCCCTCCGCCCCCCGCCCCACGGGGAGCAGCCATGGTGGCAGCAGCCAGGCAGGCTCAACACCACGGCTGTGCCCTGGCAAGGACACAGTGGTCCGGACCTCCCAGGAGGGAAACTAATTTTAGGAGTGCTCCGGAGGGGCTATTTTGGACCCTTTGCTCTGCGTGAGTCACCTGCTATTTTTCGACCCCACTGGGGCTATTTCCGTGTCAGTGATTTACACGGACTGGGACAATGCTGTTGGCACTTGCCTGGGGGCTTGGAGCCCAAAGCCATGCTGGGTGCCCAGCCCACCCCCCGAGCAGGGTGCAGAGAGGTTCCTCAAGCCGCCTGCTGCAGCCCTCAGCAACTCCTGCAGTGCCAGGGATGCCCACAGCAGGGTGGACCAACCTGGAGCCCATCCCACCTCCCTGCCACCTTCTCAGAGGACTGCATGGTTGGGCTTGCAGTCCCTCAGTCCTCTTCCTCCAGTGCTTCCCAGGAGAGATGGATGGGCAGAGGTTGGAAATGATGGTGGCGATGGAGAGAGAGATGTCTCTGTCGTGGGGAGTGCCCGGGGCTGAACATCCCTGCTCCCCACTGCACCGGGCTCCTCCCTCCCCAAAACCTGCCGCTTCAGAGCCCGCCAGGCAAAACCTGGCTGTATCAGGGTTGTCAGAGCAACGTGATGCACCTTTCAGTTACCACGGCAACCTTGACGAGAAGTTTTTAAAATTCAGGCAAGGTAATTTCTCCTCGCGCTACGATTTCGTTATCGCTTGGCTTGCCATTCCCCAGGGAAGCGTCGTCCTGCCTTGCTCCTCCGGATCTCGGAGATAAGAAGCGTGGAGTTGTGAGGAGGGGGAGTGAGCGGGTGCCCTCCCTGCAACCCATCAGCAGGTCTGGCCCCGGAGACGTGGGCGGGTAATTAATGAGCATGGTGGGGGGAAAGTGATGAGCAGCACCCTGAGCCTGGGGAGAGCAGAGACAGGAGCTGGAAGAGAAATGAAGACAAGGGTGGAAGATGAGGTGGGATAATGGGACAGGAGAAGGGCTGAAGGCAAGGGATGATGTCTGGTGGATAGATGGGGGAGAAGGAGGAATGAAGACAGGGATGGATGGTGGGGTGGATGCCTGGGTGAGTTGGATGTGTGGGTGGACAGATGTATATCTCCAGCTACTAACCAGATGATGGATGAAGAAACCATCCTGGGGTGGGTTGTAGGCCCTTTGTAATTCCTGAGGGTCACACACTCAACATCAGGTTGAGCTGCTGTCCCTTCATTTCTCTCCATGAAGAGTACTGAACTGCTGTTCTCCACCATTCCCTCATCTCCCGGCCCTTGAGACACCATAGATCTCTCCTGTACTGCCCCAGACCCTGCAGGAGTAGGAAGGGGGTCCTGTTAACACCAACAAAGCCTTGGCAGCCTTGTCCAATCCAACCCCCTTCCTGCCCACCCCAGTCCAGAGCAGAAAGCCAGGGCTGATATTAGGGTTTGGAGGGTCAGTGAAGCCACAGGGTTGAAGGTCGATTTTGGGAAGAGGAGGGAGAGTCAGGCACAAACACAGGGCTGCTTGTTATCCTGCCCGCACTGCCCCATGGGCTGCCAGAGAGCACAGGGCCCCAGAGAGTCCCCCTGGCCCCAGCCCATATGTTGTTTATCATAAAGAGCTAACAAGCTTAATTAGGGATGTGTCTGTGATAAGGTTCTCAACTCATAAACACTCAGGTCCCTCTGACAGGAGCCCATCAGCTCCTGAGTGAGCTTCTTGTCAGGGAGCAGAGCGAATCCGGTCAGGGGATGTTCACTCTGGAAGATTTTATTCTGCCTCCAGCACTGGTAGCTGGGGCAGGGGGTGCAGAGGAGCAGTGATGGAAAGCAGGAAGGAGGCAGGAGGCAGAAGGCAGAGGAGTGGGTTCTGCTCCAGCAGGATCCCTTCCTCCTTTCAGGACAGGCTCTTGCTCACCATTAGGTTTCAGAATGAACACTTACTGGAAGAGACAGAACAAGACTTTCCCTGCCCTTGGGATGGGGATGCCCACAGCAACAGCCATGTTCCAAGGGGGGATCTGTGGACATGTCTTGTGAGGACATGGCCCCCCAGGGAGAGGCATGGCCAGCAAGAGAGCAGAAGAGGGAGGCGGAGAGTGGGAGCTCCTGGCTACGGAGGCGGTGAAGGCTCCTTTCCAGATCTCTGAGCTTCTCTAGCGAGAATCTGACAGCCCTGAGCAAGGCTCCCCGTCCTTGTGGGCTGTTGGCACAGGCTCACCATGCTGCTGGGAGCCGGCTGTTCTGTCCCCTCTGTTGCATGTTCACTCTAGAACCTAATGGTGGGAGCTGAGGGGGCAGCTTTGGCAGCCAGGGCATTGTCACACTGTGCAAGTTGCATCAGCAGCGACGCATTCCCAGTGGAAGATGCAAGTGGGGCTCTGGGCAGGATGCAGCCAGGGCTGTAGACAAGCCACTAGGTCCAGGGCTTAGTAACCACTGCCAGGCCCGTCCTGTTGGGTCTGGCAGATTCATTCCTCCACGCAGGCAGGAGCAATTCATGCTCCCTGGCGGCTTTTGTTCATGGAGCCAGCCCTGGGTGAGGGCTCCAGCAGGTGGGATGCTCATCTTCAGCCATCTTTCCTTGGGACTCAGGCTGTCACTGTCCCCTGCAGGGGCTGCCATCAGCCTGGGGGGACAGGCAGCATCTTGTCACTGTTACCTGCTGCAGCACTTTCCTTAATGACAAGCTCTGCTCATCTGTCCCCTCAATTAACTCTGCTGTGCCAGCTCATTAGGCTGCACATGCTGAGAAACACCGCAGCAAAGGGATGCTGCAGTCTCACAGGCATGCAACACCCGCTAGAGATGCACAGGGAGATCTGTATGTCTGTGTATCCCCCCACAGATGCACTCGTTCCTGAGCACACACATGTGCTGACACACACACACATGTGCCTGGACACGCACACACTGCTGACCACATGTGTTCCAGCAACACCCACACGCACATCCCCGCCTGCTCCCCAGCTCCTGCTCTTTCTACCGGTTGCAGAAGCTGAAGGCAATGGAAAGTTTTGCAGGGAAGGTCTTCTGTCTTTGGACTGGGGCTTTGCCAGGCCCCATCCCAGCCAAGCCCATCCTGAGCCAAGGAGCTGGCAGCGGGGTGCATGGGGCAGGATGCTACCTTGGCACCAATGGCCTGCCCCAGGCATGTCACTGCCCCCCCTGCAGCCAGAGGACGTGAGGGCAGAGCAGCCACGTCTCACACATCGGCCCTGCCCGCGGGCTCTTGGCCTGGGGCCGGGAGGGCAGCAGGTGACGGAAAGCGAACCCCGGGCTGGAAGCGGATGAAAGGCGGCTCGCAGCTGCCGACACCCGATGCCACCTGCCCTGGTGTGTGGGCAGGATCTGGGATGTCCTTGCTCCCACGGGCAGATCACCATCCAGCAGAGGTGGTGAGGGCTCTCCAAACACCCAGTCCCCATCAGGCAGCACAGGAGCTGGTTCCACCAGCTCCTGCGGCCCCAGAACTGAGGCTGGGAACCCCTGAGTTGCCAAGTCCTGACCCATGACACAGGGAGAGTCAACCCCCACCGTGCCTCAGTTTATCCTCTGCCAAATGCCTCTGTCTCCTCTGGGAAGGAGAGGCAGATGCCTGGGTCATGGGAAGAAGGTGGAGATCTGTCCTGCCAATCCCCCAGGTGGGACATCCCCTTCTCTGTCCCTGCGGCTGAGCACCAGGACGCTTCTCTGACAGCAGACATGCCCCAAGCCCCCACACTGCCCGGTGGAGCCATCTCCATCGCCGCGGGGCTAAATCCGAGCTCTGGGGAAGGCTGAGGAATTTCTAGCCTGGCCACCTGGGACTCATCCCCGTTCTACTCCGGCAGCCCTTTCCCCTCTGTCAGCGCCTGCCATGTGTGCCCCGCTGCCGCCTCCTCCTGCCTAATTCCCCGCTCCATAAATCCCCCCCTCCCCCCTCCCACCGAGGTGCCCTGCGGGTCTGGGGGCTGCCAGCTTGTTTCAAGTAGCCAAGGATCCTAGCCACGGAGGCCATCATGGGGAGGTGGCCAACACCCCCCCAGCTCAAGAAGCACTATCTGGTGCCCCCTGTGTCGGTCTCCCCACTTCAGCAGCAGCAGCAGCAGCTCTATCACCGCCCTGCTCCTCACACCTCCATTCCAGGGCGCCAGTAAATCCCCCGACACACAGCTGCCCTGGGAATTTTTTCCTACTGTCTGTCTCCTGCCTTCCCAACAAGTCTGACTCTATAGTGGATTCCCCTGGTTCTCAGCGCCTCATCATGCCACGCTGCAGCATGCCAGCCCTCACCCTCTCTCAGAGCCTACCCTCAGCCCTGCAGGACCTCCAAGGCTCGGTCCTGCCTGGGAGTCCTGGCTCCAGCATCCCGCTGCCGGGTCACAATCTCCGGAGGGGAGCCCGTGGCTGGTCATTTACCTCCATGGCAAGACATCCTGCTGCAACATTCCTGTTGTGGGGTGGAGGATGAGGGGGAGGGGGGAAGGAATAATAAGCCAGTTTTGAAGTCTGTCACCTTCCTGCAAAGTTGGACGAGGCTTGAGATTGCAAACCTGTGAGCTGGGAAATGTGTCTTCTCTAGATGCGTGGTGGGTTTATGGCTCAGGTGAACGCTCCCAGCTCTGGGTGATTCATCCCAATTTAATTTCCCAGCTGGCTTTGGCACTGCTCGGTGCCTCTCAGCCCCTGACAGCATCTCCCCAAGACATCGAGCCCCCGGGTTGTTTTTCTCCTCCATCCGTTCTGTGGTTGGAGCGGGATATTAGATAAATCACATCCTTCCTCCGCCACGCCGCCCACCTCCCTCCCACGCTCCAGCCTGGAGCTGCCTGTCTGCCCCCGGCTGCTTTGATCTCTGCCCTGCGGGGTCATCCCCTCACAGGGTGCCTGGACATCCCGGCTGATGGGCATCCCTGGGCATCTCCCAACTCCCTGGGAAACAACTGGGACAGATGGATCTCTGCCTGGCCCCTTCGCCGGGTGTCATGTCACACCATGTCCCAAGCAGGCTCTGCCTCCAAACTTTGCTGCCTCCCACGCACACCCTCAGCATGTCGAGTGCTAAGCCCTGATCCCCAGCCCGAGCAATGGGGGTTTTCTGGGGCAAGACCCCTCCCAAACAGTTTGGGGAGCACCTGCATTCCCCTCCCATGGCTTTTCAAGCCCAGCCTGGTGTTAACCTTCAGCGTAGCAGCAGCTCC
>VYXB01002933.1:1051223-1088342 GCA_013397135.1 Pachyramphus minor
TCCGTGTGTGATTTCAGCCCCCCCCAAGCTTGCATCTAATAAGCTAGTTATCCCTCAAATTAACAACGCTGCTTATGGAGCAGCATGGGCCTTCCTGGGGTCCTGGCAAGTGTGTTCCCCCTACTCTGGTGCTGCTTGGGCACAGAGCAGAGGGCCCGGAGCAGCAGTGCTTTCCACCTGGCACTCTGCCCTGCCCTCAGGGGCTGCGGAAAGAAATAGTGTCCAAAAAGTAAACAAAAAAAAGCCTAAAAGCTGAGGTGGGGATACCTCGACTCAGCTCTTTGCTCTTGGGGTGATTAAAGTCTTTTTTCTGAAGCCAAGCTCTTTCCTGAAGGGGTTTTCCTGCTGGTGGAGCATCCCCTGACCCAGCTCCCAGTGGGGATTTGGGGTCACCACTGTGGAGTGATGCTCAGTGGGGATGGGGTCCCCTCTACCAGCGCTGCTCGCTGGGGCACATCCACCCACCAGTGCTTGGGGCAGGCTGGCGGGGGGATGAATCAGCGGTTTCGGCTGAAAAAATGTGTTTTCTCTTTTTTTCTTTTTTTTTTTTTTTTGGCTTGCACCCAACCGGGCGGCGATGGCTGCGCGGAGCACCCGGCCGGCACTGCTTTCATCCCAAGGGATTTGACCCGGGCAGCCGCAGCACCTGTCTCCTGCCATGAGTGCCGGCATGGGGTGATGCTCCGGGGGGGCTGGATATGATCGGGGGTGGAAGGCAGCGAGCGGGAGCGGGAGTCATTTCATCTCCCAAGCCCCTGCAAGGCAGCTTCGGTTTCCTCCCACCTGTGAATCGGTTAAATGGGAAAAGAGCTTGGCTGGGGGCCACGGAAACTCTCTTATTACATGTAATTAGCTTAATTACATCATAAATAACCCATCAAGGGGTAGCGGAGTGACGCTCAAACAAATAAGCAATTCTGCTTTCATCGGACGACCCACCCAGCTCTTTGATCAGCCCCAATAACAACAAATGCTTTAACCACGCGAGGGGACACGTTCAGCTCCCCATCCCTCTCCTGATATTGCTCCTTCTCCTGCCCCTCTGACGGGTACCCAAAAACCGCATCCCAAATTTCAAGTAGGGAACATCATCAAAATTTGGGGCACGCTTCTAAATTTGTGGGATAAAACGCTGCGGGATGGAGATGGGATTTATCCCTGCTGTGCCAGGCTCCCTTGGGATCAGTGCTGGGCTTCTCTATCGGCATTTAGAGTGAATTCATTCTCCCCCATGCAAAGAAAGAGCTCCCGAAAGGCGCTGGCTCCGCCAGCCGCGGGGGGAGAGCGGTTATTGAATATAAACACGGCGTGTAATTTACATGCTAATTATGTTGAATGCGCTACAAGCCCATAATTAGAATCTAATTAGGTGAGAGCGCCTGTAATTGGTTTTGGGGAATGCAGTGATGGTGCACCTGGGGAGGTGCCCCGCTCAGGTCCTAATGGCATTTAACTCTTCATACTGGTGCCCTTGTGATGTTTGGCGGGGGGATTTGGAGGGCTAGGGTGGGGTGAGAAGCCCTTGGGGGTGTTCGGTTTATAGGGAACCCCCTTTGCTTTGGGTCTCCGTGCCAATGGGCGTTGGGTAGGGACTGCTCACCCCTGCCCTTGGGGGCCGGTGGTGGCAGCCAGCAAGGATGGCAGCGTGGGCAGCTGCCAGGGCTGGGAATGCAGCCCGAGTTTGGCATTGCGGGGGGAATTTGGCTTCGCAGATCGTGTGTTGGGGCGGTGGTGCCGCGGGCAGAGCAGAGCACTTCCCGTTGTTGCCAACCTTCGGGCTCCTGGTCGCCGGCATCGCTCGAGGGTGCAGGGTAATTAAATATAAACGCCCAAGGCCACAGAACGATTCCGGGGGAGGCGAGTCCCGGGGGGCTCCGCGGAATGCTGCGAGGGAACGGTCCCCAGGGAGGCCACCCTGGCTGTGATGCCTGAGCGGCTCCTGGCTCCGGTGCTGGGCAATTAAAATGGGATTAGGCTCCCGGCCAGCCGGGGAAGCTCTGCCGGTGCCGGGATTGGCAGTGGGGATGCAGGAGAGCGTATGCTCATCGGGGCACATCAGCTAATGAGCCGGCTTCTCCAGCCCGGGGGTGCCCCTTCTCCAGCCCCAGGGACACCCCGCTGCTGCTGGGGGCAGGTTTGGGAGCACAGTGGAGATAGGAGATTAGGCAGGGAGAGCAGGGGAATGGAGGTTTGGAAGGTCAGAGGTTGGGGCAGGGGCTCGCCCGCCCCGCCATCCCCTTTGGAGAGGGCGTTACAGGGCACTGGATCTGTCACCGCCCTGCCTTGGGAGTGCCCCCTCTGATCACTGGCCCGTGGGGGGCTGAATGGAGCCCCCTGCGTGGGGCCAGAGCCTTTTGTGCTGCTGGCCTTGTCACCTGCCAAGTCCTGGGGGCACCCATCCTAATGGCTGTCAGATATTTGCAGTTGTCACTGTCATGGGCCCCCCTGCCACCAGTGTCCTGGCACTGCCTGGCTCAGCCCCAAGGTCCCGGCCTGGAGGGTGAGGATGGGAGCACATTCCCTGGGAGGTTGGACATGGCGTCCCCAGGCCAGGCAGTGGTGGAAGATGGGGGTCTGTCCTGTCATGGGGGCTCCTGCCCAGTTTAACTGCCATCCCTGTCTCTGCCTGCTCCAGATGTTCTCTGCCTGACTGGGATATCTGGGCACACAGTTACATCAGCAGCAGCTGGGGACGAACTGTTCTGCTCTGCCTCACCCACTGCTGGAGCTGCCCTGCATGTTCCTGGCTCCCAAACTGCAGTCCCCACCAACACCAGTGTCCTGCTGGGGAACCAGCAGCGCACACACACACACACACACACACACGTACACATACATTATGGGGCACACACGTGTACACACACCGTGGGGCAGCTGCAGGACATGGGACAGGCAGGGACCAGACCCAGTGTGCCGTGGGACAGGCAGGGAATGTTACAGGACAGGCTGGGGACGCCATGGGTGGCAGGCAAGCCAGCACCCGCCACAGGGAGCATCTGGAGCCCAGATGGGACAGGCAGGAGGAGGAACATGATGTGGGTGGGTGAGCAGCTCCCCAGCCCTCCATCCTTGCATCTGTTCCACCCCACCTCTGCCATGGACCCCCTGCCTGCATCCCAAACTGCCAGCTCCTCCTCATACCCACCATGCTTGTCCTGTCCATCCAGCCCTGGCAGAAGGGCAGACCCCCAAGCTGGGGGAGGTTGATCTCATGCCCTGTGACGCAGTTTCCCGCAGCCTGCCCCAGCACATTCCCACCCTGTGGTGCCTGGAGTGCGCTGGCCTCACCACCACAGCTGAGCGGCACTGAGTGGGCTCCAGCATGGGACTGGGGAGCACCACTGCCAGCCGTGGGACAGAGTGCCTGAGATGAGAAGGGACCCTGGGGACACCTGTGGGATGTTGCCAGTCCGCTGTGAGGCTGGAAAGTCAGGAAGATCTGCAGGCACTTGGCCTCCTGCTGGGAATAGCAGCTGGCCGCTGGAGCCCTGCCCAGCCCTGCCTGGAAGCCCGCAGACTCCTTCCCGACACTGACCTGCAGGACCTGCTCTGTTCCTCCCCAGGAAAGGGGGTCCCCAGGGCTTCTCCCAGCTCCCAGCACCTGCACAAAGGGATAAACTCCACAGGGTGAGGGTACTCATTAGACCAGTGTACCATGAGAGTGGCATCTGATGGCTGTTGGTGGCATCCAAAGGGGGTTATACCTCCGAAAGGAGTGGCATTTACAAAGGGGTTGCCTTCAGAGGCAGATGGCAACACATGGGGGTGGCATCCAATGGCTGTTGGTGGCATCCAAAGGGATGGCACCTCCAAAGGGTGTGGCATCCAGAGCAGTGTCATCCCATGAAGATGGCATGTGATAATCTGGGTGTAGCATCAAAAGGGGGTGACACCTCCAAGGCAAGTGGCACCTCCAAAAAGTGGCATCAGGGCAGGTAGTCTCAGGGTAGAGTGCTCTCTGTCTCACTCATGTTCTGGCCCCTGCCTCTTGGTTCTTGGCACTGGCCCATATCATCTGCAGCACTTCTGCCTTCCATCTGGCTGCCTCATTGCACTTGTGAATATTCATGACCCTCATTATCCTCTTTCACTCCTTGCTCCCACACTTGAGCTAAAAATAACTTTCCAAGGGGGATGGGGTGTGCAGGGTTGGGGAGAGGCTCATCCTCTCCCCTGGAGCTGGCTCCCTGGGGTCCCAGCTCCCCCATCCTAGGAACCAGAGGCTTGGCTGGGACATGGGGTCACAGAGGAGGAGAAGGATGATGCCAGAGGTTTTGGTCCCTGGGCTGGCACGGCAGGGAGCCCTCACCTCCTGCCCCATCTTGATGGTGAACTCTACTCCCTGCTGCGGTGTGCTGGGTCTCCTGAGCCCAGGTCCTGCTACCCTCTCTCCTGGATGGTCTTGGTTGTCCAAGCTGGCCATGAGCATCTGTCATTCTCCAATGTCCTGCACAGAGGTGGCAGCATCATGGTGCTCACAGAGGGGAAAGAAGGCACCATGAGACTGAAGGTGGGCACCATGGCCTGGGAGGTGGGCACTTCTTGTCACGGGACCCAGTCTGGGACCAGGCTTGGACTCATGGGCAGGAATGGCACTGGGGAAGATGGGAGTCCCTGGAGTGCTGACCCGGGGGTGCTTTCCACTTTTAGAGCTGAAGGCGACGGGCACAGCACACTTCTTCAACTTCCTCCTCAACTCCAGCGACTACCGCATCCTGCTGAAGGACGAGGACCACGACCGCATGTACGTGGGCAGCAAGGACTACGTCCTGTCACTGGACCTGCACGACATCAACCGCGAGCCCCTCATCGTAAGCTGCCATTGCAGGGTGGGGGGACATAGGTGGAAGAGGGACAACCAGGCACCTGAGGGGCGTTTTGGATGCCAGGGCAAAAGCTTGATGGGCATGATGGGCTCAACTGGTGCTGATGGGGAAGTGGTGGGGCTGGGTGGGAGCCCTGGTCTCCCCTGAGTTGGTGTCTCTGCAGATCCACTGGCCCGCGTCCCAGCAGAGGATCGAGGAGTGCATCCTGTCGGGCAAGAACAGCAACGTGAGTGGCCACCATGAACCCCTTTCTGGTAGCTGAGGAGGGCTGGTGGAGGGCACTGGCGGGGAATTCATGTCCTTGTATCCTACCCTGGAAAAGCCATCCACTGGGAACCCTGTGCTGTGACAGCATCTGCGGTTGTGCTAGGATGGGTTGGTACTCCAGAGTGTCACAGTGTCCTGCCACCCCTTGTGTCAGAGCCATGCAAGTTGTGGAGAGCTTCCCGGGCGAGTAGGAGGCTGAGTTCCCCATGCTGCTTCCTTCCTCCAGCCAGGGCTGGGCTCTGTTGCTTGACAGCTTGTGGCCCATGCCAACCCCTGATCCATGCTGTCCCATGTCACATGCCATCCAATGACCCATTCCATCCCATGGCCAGCATAACACCATCACACACCCACACTAGTCATGGCCCCATCCCAACCTTTGGCCCCTTGCTGCGGTTGATACCCTCTACTCTGCTTCTCAGGGGGAGTGTGGCAACTTCATCCGCCTGATCCAGCCCTGGAACCGGACACACCTCTACGTGTGTGGCACCGGTGCCTACAACCCCATCTGCGCCTTCGTCAACCGCGGGCGCAAAGCCCAGGTGAGGGGTGGGAGGGATGGGGTGCTGAGCTGGTGCTGGGCAGGGTGGTGCTGATACAGCCACCAAAGGACTGCAGCAGGGGGTGCATGAGGGCTCAGCTCTGCTGGGTGGTGGTGCTGGGGAGAGGGGGGCAGAGGGTTGGGGGGGCAGTGGCAGGCTGGGAGTGACTGTGGCTAACGGTGTTGTGCTGCTAAGTGGGGCTGAGCCATCTCTGCAGACCAAGGACTTCTCTTTGCACTGGAACTGTGCCCCCCCGTCTGGAACCTGATGGCAGCTTCCATGTAATGTGCTCTCCCACCCTGCTGGCTGAAGCTTCTGCTGAATCTCCACCAGGACGAGGAACATGTCAACCCACTGTACCACCCACTGCCAGGCTGCTGAACCCCTCACTGCAGATTCCAAGGATGCCCGACACCACGACAGCACTGGCATTGTACAGGAAGAACTGTGGCAGGGGCTGTGGCAGCACACGTGACCACAGCAGGGATGTTCCTGGATGGATGTCATCCAGCCCCCAGGACCACAACATGCAGTGAGAGGGTGGCATTGAAGCTGCATGCCACCAGGCCGGATGCATGGTTGACAGAGGAGCACTTTCAGTTCAGCCCCAGGAGGGAGCCAATCTCTGCAAGTAGCAACACAGATGTCCCAGGAGTCCCAAGCCCTGCGAGGTGTCTGTCCCCTCTGTGCTGGGGTGGTAGGTCCCAGGCTGTGTCCTTTCCTGTGATTGGAGAGAGGGCCACCAGCCCAAGCCGAGGGAGGATCACGGCGCTGGATGTGGAGGATGGATGTCTGCCTCAGTGCTCCGAAGCCTGGCATAGGCACTGAGAGAGGTGGATGCTGCTCAGGCCACTCCAGAGTGATACTAGATTGGGACTGGATGGGACCAGGCTGGGCAGTAGCAGCGTTTGAGGAGGACCAAGGGTGCTGCTTCATGTGTCCCTTCAGCAGAGCCAGCAGCATTGTGGCATGGACCGGGGGTTGCAGTGACCCTGTGGTGCCAGTACCTTTGGTACTGGGCATTGCTCCTTGGCACAGGGTGCTGCCAACTGGGTGGCAGGTGCAATTTTTGCGTCCCCAGGTGTGAACCCAGCCTGGCTGCCTGTGGGCAGTTGCCTCTCCTCTCTCTGGATGCCAGGGCATCCCAGTTCTGCAGGAGAGAGCAGAGGCCAGCCCAGCCTGAAGCATTCAGGGACCTCCACAAGCATCACCCAGGGGGACTACAGTGCTGCTGTTCCATGGGTGTCTATCACCCCATCTCTTGAGGTCCCTTGCTCACCCCTGCCCTGGGGGTCCTTCTCCCTACCAGCACTAACTGTCTGCCCTGCTCCTTTTCCCCAGGGGTTTCCGCCGAGCCAGCCGGGAGGCCGGGAAAGCAGATCCACCGACAGCCCCCTCAGCCCGAGACCAGCACAAAGCAAGGTGGGAACCGGTCTGGGAGCCCGCCGCAGCCGTGCCCACCTGTCCCCAGGGGCACGCCAGAGCCGCGGGCTCCTTCGTCCCACTGGCATGCTACTGACCCCTGGTCTGGGTGCCCTGTGCCATGGGCAGCCCTGCCATCCCACTTCCCTCTC
This sequence comes from Pachyramphus minor, assembly GCA_013397135.1. Classification (NCBI taxonomy): domain Eukaryota; kingdom Metazoa; phylum Chordata; class Aves; order Passeriformes; family Tyrannidae; genus Pachyramphus; species Pachyramphus minor. Next base: position 1,058,433 of record VYXB01002933.1, read on the forward strand.
AGCACAGCATCTCCCGGCCACCGGCCTGGCGTCGACTCTCCTTCTCTCACTAACTCCTTCCTCCCAGTCCATGTAGGATCCCCCCACCATGGGGACACTGTCAGGGATGGTGGCTCTCTGCCCACCGCCAGCTTTGCCTGACTTCCGGCTTGTGATGTCCCTGAGCAGTGGGACCATGTGTTGGCAGAGCCACTAGGCTCAGGATGATTCAGGGAGGGATGCCAATGTGATGTGAAGAAGGTGTTTGGGTAGGGTCTACAGAAACATCACAGCTGCTTTGCCTTGCCCTGTGAGGGGCTTGTGTCATCCTCACAGGCAAGTGGGCTCAGGGAGGTGACAGCATCCTGGCTTCTGGGAACACCCCAGCGTCCAGCCCACCCTGACAGTGTCACCCCCAAGCCTCTCCCCTCCAGACTAACATGGGTCAGTGCATGGGCCAGGGATTGTGTGGGGCATGGGCACCCCACGGCAGCCTGGGGCTCCCTTGCCCCTGGGGTGGTCAGGGGGGGCAGAGGGTGATCTTGGCAGTGAGCATCTGCTTGGCTGTGAACAGCTCCTGCTGCCAGCTTGGGGGAGCACTGTTGCCATTTCAGGCCCCTCGAGTCCCCGCAGTTCCTCTCCCCATGCTGGGGACAGGGTGTGTGCCCCAGCAGGAGCTCCCTGGGGGCTGCCAGCACCACCTTCCCGGCAACTTCAGTGCGTTTCAAGGCGTGTTAAGCAAACAGCAGTGCTGGCACCACAGTGGCTCATGGGTTGCCCAACTGGGAGGGTGACATGGTGCAGCCATGGCCAGGGCTGCACTGGAGAGACAGGTTGTCCTTATGAGGGGTTTGCCCAGCTCGGGAGTGGGGCCAGTGCTGGGCAGAGGCGTTTGTGATGGTGACAGTGGCACAGCCTGCACAGTGCAGCAATGGGGATGGCAGAAACATGGCTGTGTCCATCTCCAAGGCTTGGTGTCCCAGGGGGAGGAGCTGATGTGAGCACATCCTCCAGTGGGAGATGCTCATGATGAGATCCTGGCTCCTCAATCCCTCCTGCCCTTCCCAGAGCTGGGGCTCTGCCAGGACCCTGCTGACCTCTCGATGGAGGGCAGCTGTCACCATGTCTACCACCCCTGTGTCAGAGTCAGGGCACAGGGACAGCAGGCAGCTCCACCAGCCCAATTTGGTTTCTTAAGGTCCCCCCCATGCCCAGGCTTCCCATGGATGCTCCTGTGATGCTGTTTCATCTCAGCTTGGGTGGTCCCTGTGCCAGGTGAGGGGTGACCTGGCTTGCCAACCTGGCCCTGCCTGCCCCCAGCTGGCACCAGCGAAGGATTCTCTGTGTGTCTGTGGAGACAGTGTCAGTCTCACCCCTGGCTGGGGATATGTGATGGTGCTGGATCTGGCAGTGGGGAATGCAGAAGTGATGGTGGGGAGACATCCCATGGAGCAGATGCAGCATCTCACCCTGTGAAAAAAACTGCTGGAAAATGGGTCCTGGCAAGAGGAGCACGGTGGCTCTGGCAGCTGAGCTATGCCACAGGCCAAACCCTGCTTGCTGAAGCTCTTGGAACTGTGTGACCTGGATCTGGCCAAGCAGTGATGTGCAGCACAGCCAGCTGGAATGAAGAAGCAGCCAAAGGGGGATGTTTTTCTGCATCTGGGGAATGGACGTCCTGTTTCAGCCTGGTGGCTCAGCCAAGTCTCCAAGTGGTGGAGGGCATGGAGAAGCACCCAGCATTGTTGGAGGAGTCGCTCTCAGGGGCTTCAGCTTCCCAGGAGACCTGCAGACCCCTTCCACATCTGTCCTCACATCTGTCCTCACTGCTGGGCACCATCCCAGAGAAGGCTGCCTCTCCTGGTGGGTTTTGGAAGGTGCCACAGGGATGGAGGGGTGAAAGTCTAATCAGCTCCTCTATTTGCTTACCTCTCCAGGATTATATCTTCTACCTGGAGCCAGACAGGCTGGAGTCAGGCAAGGGGAAGTGTTCCTACGACCCCAAAGTAGACACCGTCTCTGCATTAATAAGTGAGTCCTGTGGCTCCCTGGGGCCGGTACTGCTAGCGCTTGGCAGAGGGAACATGCAGGATGGAACAGCTGCTTCCACCATCTTTCTGCATTGTCCAGATATTCTCAGGAGTCAGATCCCTGCCCATGCCACCCCTTACTGCCCCAGCAGTGATGGCTGGGCACCCAGGATGCCCAGTCCTTGGGCACCTGGCCCAGCAGAGGTGGGGTTCTTGGTTAAAGGCCAGTACCAACCTCTAGATTTGTCTGGGATAGCCACAGGCAGTGGCTCTTGGTTACCCAGTGACTACCAGCTGGGTCTGGGGCTGGATGAAGCCTGGGGCAGTTGGAGAAGGTGGGTGGATGGGACTGTGGGGAGGGGTCCTGTCTGATCTCTGCCCTCTGCAGATGAAGAGCTCTATGCTGGTGTGTACATTGACTTCATGGGCACGGACGCAGCCATCTTCCGCACCATGGGCAAGCAGACGGCCATGAGGACAGACCAGTACAATTCCCGCTGGCTCAACGGTGAGTTCAGGTGTCAGCTGACCCACGTGCCCTGGGGACCCCATGGCTCCAGCCCTAGAGATGAGACCTGTTGTGTCATACTGCATCCTTCTGCCAAGACAGAGACAGGAGCCAGCATGGGCAGGTGGATGGGTGGGTGGGTGAATGAATGGATGGATGTATGGATGGATGGATGGTTGACAGTTGATGACTGATAGATAGGTGGATGGATGGATGGATGGACAGAAGATGTATGGGTGGATGATGGATGGATGGATGACGATGGATGGATGATGGGTAAATGGTTGGTGGATGGATGGATGGATGCAGAAGAGCAGAGGGATAGCTGTGTGGGGCAGACGTGCCTGGAGCTTTGCTGGCTAGCAGCTGGCTGGTGAGAGGTGGGGCTGGCTCTGCTGGTGTCTGTGCAGGGGTTTCTGCAGGGCTGAGATGTCAACCATGTCGCCTGCAGTCAGTGACCCCGAACGCTCATCCTGCCCCTCTCAGGGCACCCCTGCCCTTGGGACGGCAGCTGAGTAAACAGAGCAGAGCAGATGGGATCATCCTGCTGGGCCGGGGAGCCGGCAGGGTGGTAACCCGAAGAGGGGGAGCTGTCAGCACGGGCTGGGCACTGTCTGATGGATGGCAGGGAGAAGCTTCCTGAGAAGCTTCCATGCTGTGTGTCTCCTTCTGGGGGGAAGACTGGTTCCCACCACCCTGCTCATAGAGCTGATAGATCTCTTCAACCTGTGTGTCTTGGGGATGCTCCCAGGGACCTCAGGGATGCTCTGAGCCCCCCCTGGTGTGCTGATCATCACCAGAGAGACTCAGTTCCTCAGATCCAGCTCTCACCCTGTGACCACAGCAGTGCTTTTCCAGGAGCAGGATGATGCTGGAGAACAGGGAGGCTCAACATCCTGCCATAGTATGGTGTGCTGCTGGGTTGATGGTGCCATGCTGTGCCATGCCTTTTCAGACCCAGCCTTCGTTCGTGCCCAGCTCATCCCTGACAGCAGTGAGAGGAACGATGACAAGCTCTACTTCTTCTTCCGAGAGAAGTCAGCCGATGCCCCGCTGAGCCCTGGGGTCTATTCCCGCATTGGACGCATCTGCCTGGTAGGTGGAGCAAGCAACAGGCAGGCAGGGGAGCAGGCAGGGAAGGGAGAAGGGGAATGGACAGGGCTGAGCACAGGAGGCTCTCTGTTGCAGAATGATGACGGGGGCCACTGCTGCCTTGTGAACAAGTGGAGCACCTTCCTGAAGGCCCGGCTTGTCTGCTCCGTGCCAGGACCCGATGGAATTGAAACGCACTTTGATGAGCTCCGTGAGTGGGCAAGAAGGGAATCATCTCTAACACTGCAGGCTTGGGGATCACTGTGGGGAGGGCTGGGGATGCCCCTGCTTTCCCATGGGTAACTGTTCTCCCCATGCCCTGGCACCCTGGTCCACCTTCCCTATGGTGACATCTTCATCTTTCTGTCCCAAGAGGATGTCTTCATCCAGCAGACTCAGGACACCAAGAACCCTGTTATCTACGCCGTGTTCTCTGCTTCGGGGTGAGTGCTGACCCTCCTGGCACAGTGCAGCAGAGGAGGGGGTCCCAACTGGGTGGGGGTCCCAGCAATGCCGCGCTGGCAGGCAGCACCAAGCCAAAGGGTGGCAGCAGGTCCTTCCTCCCAGGTCAGTCTTCAAGGGCTCTGCTGTGTGTGTGTACTCCATGGCCGACATCCGCATGGTCTTCAACGGGCCCTTTGCACACAAGGAGGGACCCAACTACCAGTGGATGCCCTACACGGGCAAAATGCCCTATCCCCGTCCAGGCACTGTAAGTACTCCCTGGGCACCCATGGGGAGGTGAGTGTGACAGGCAGTCTGACCCGTGCCTGAATGTGGTTGTGCCGCAGTGCCCCGGGGGGACCTTCACCCCGTCCATGAAGTCGACCAAGGACTACCCTGATGAAGTGATCAACTTCATGCGCTCACACCCGCTGATGTACCACGCCGTGTACCCCACGCACCGCCAGCCGCTGGTGGTCCGCACCAACGTCAACTACCGCTTCACCACCGTGGCCGTGGACCAGGTGGACGCGGCAGATGGGCGCTATGAGGTGCTTTTCCTGGGCACAGGTACCCACGCCGCGCACCGCGGGGAATGCAGCATGCTCCGGCGCGGCCCCGGAGGGCATGGGCACCACCAGGGCTGGCCAGAGCACGGTGCCCTCCACCACAATAGAGTGGAGTGAGGGGCTGAGGCCACCCTCCCCCTCAAGATCCCTGCCCCTCTTCAAGGCTCCAGCCTGGTCCTTCCCCTGCCCCGGTGTCCATCCTATGGACTGAACCACCCAGCCTGGTCCTTCCTTTAGCCCATCCTTGAAGTCAACAATCCAGCAGGATACCTCCCATTCTAGGGATCCAGCTTGATCCTCTACCTGCCCTGGTGCCCACTGCAGGGGCCCCATCATCCAGCCTCACCCTATTCCTGACCCCAGCACCTATCCTACATGCTTCCTGTTGCCCATGCGAAGTCCACCAACATCCAGCCTTGTGCCTCCCTTGCCCAGTTGCCCATCCTAGAAGCACTGGCATCCAGGCCTGTCCTTCCCAGACCCTAGTGCCCATCTTGGGCACATCATCATGCAGCCCAGTGCTTCCCCTGCTCTTAGCGCATATCCTAGAGCCCCATGATCCATCCTAGTACTTCCCTTGCCCTGCTCCCTGTCCCTTGCTGCTGTCCCCATGCTGCCTTGGATGGTGGCAGTCCTTAGCCACAGGTGATGACTTGAGCTGGTGCACTGCACCCCAGGCACAGCCACCTGCCACAGCAGGAGAGAAATGGGGATGGGCTTGGGAGATCCTTCCTACCCCCAGCCCCAGCAGGGACCCCCTTCCTAGGCAGGGAGGGTACTGGTGCCCAGAGGTGGCACTGAGTCCCTGGGCTCCGTGGTGTCTTGCAGATCGGGGCACTGTGCAGAAGGTCATCGTGCTCCCCCGGGATGACATGGAGACAGAGGAGCTAATGCTGGAGGAGATTGAGGTGTTCAAGGTAAGGGGTGACCTGTCTGGCACCCTCTGATGAGTGTTTTTGACCCAGCCAACCAACCCCTTGGGATACCAGCCAGCCCCTTGAGATTGGAGTAAGCCCCGTGGGACACCAACCACCCCTTGGCCAGCTCTGGAGGGACTCCAAGCATTGGCCCTCCTGCCTGCTGCCCCCTCACATCTCCTCCTGCCTGCCTCTGCTCCAGCTGCCTCTGGGGGACCTGGAGTACCCACCCCAGGGCTGCAGCATCGATCCAAGCAGTCACTCTTCCATCTTCTTCACTTCTGCTCTGTCCAGGTGCCAGCACCCATCAAGACGATGACCATCTCCTCCAAGAGGGTGAGTCACAGCACATGGCAGGGGGGTGGGTGGGCAGATCCCATTATGGGCACAGCCGTGGCACTGCCCAGCATCGCTACAGTGCCAGAGCAGGAGACTCACAGGGGTCCTTGTGGGGTGGGGATGAGGTAGCATCTCACCCTGTCCTCTCTGTCCCCAACAGCAACAGCTGTATGTGTCCTCGGCCGTAGGAGTGACCCACCTGGCCCTGCACCGCTGCGACGTGTACGGGGAGGCCTGTGCCGACTGCTGCCTGGCGCGGGACCCCTACTGCGCCTGGGACGGCAGCGCCTGCACCCGCTACTCCGCCTCCTCCAAGAGGTACAGGGGACCGGGGGACAGCAGCAGGGAGGGACCCCCCAGCCACAGGCTCCCCCTCTCACCTCCTGCCTCCCCACAGGCGGAGCCGGCGCCAGGACGTCAGGCACGGCAACCCCATCCGGCAGTGCCGTGGTTACAACTCCAACGGTGAGTGAGGGGGGGGCACGGCCCTGCAGCATGAGGGGCAGCTGGGAGGGGCGGCTGAGGGCAGGAGGTGGGGGACACAGGAGTGGATGGATTCACTGGTGGGTTGATGATTTTGTGGGTGGATATATGCGAAGATATATGGATGGTTGGGTGGGTGGGTGGATGAGTGGATAGATATATTGGGAGGAAGATAAACATGGGATACATTTGGATGAGGATGAACACAGATGGTGTTGGTGGATGGATGGGATACATTAGGGAGTAGAATGAACATGGATGCATAAATTAATACATTGAGGGTGGAACATGGATGGATATGTTGGGGAGGAGATTGAACAGATTTGAATGGGTGGATCGATGGATGGATGAATGGACAGAGTGGAGAGAAGGATGACTGCAAATGATGGGTGCATAGATGAATCGGTGTATATGTGTAGATGAATGTATGGGTGTATGGGTACTTCAGAGGAAGATGAACATGAGGGGGGATGGACGGATGGATGGACGGATGGACGGACGCCCAGCAGGTGTGTGGCTGGAGGTGGACAGGAGCTCTTCCTTGGAGGGACGGTGGGCAGGGCAGGAGTGTAGAGTGGTGTGGGTCTGGAGATGCATGACCTGGCTGCCCCCTGCAGCCAACAAGAACGCAGTGGAGGCCGTGCAGTACGGGGTGGAGGGCAGCACTGCCTTCCTGGAGTGCCAGCCCCGCTCACCCCAGGCCAGTGTCAAGTGGCTGCTGCAGAAGGACAACAGCGACCGGCGGAAAGAGGTAGGGCAGGGCACTGCTCTGGGGGTGCTGGGGGTTGCTGGGGGTGCCTTGTGCCAGCCAGCTGAGCTGTGCCCCCTGTTCTCCAGCTGCGGGTGGAGGGCCGGGTGCTGCGGACAGAGCAGGGCTTGCTGCTGCGCGCCCTCCAGCTCGGCGACAGCGGCCTCTACTCCTGCACTGCCACTGAGAACAACTTCAAGCACACGGTGACCAAGGTGCAGCTCCGCGTCCTCAGCAGCCGCGCCGTCCATGCTGTGCTGGTCCAGGCGGAGACCCCTCCTGGCCTGCCGGGTGCCCCCACTCCCCGCTACCAGGACCTGCTGCAGCTCCTCACCCAGCCCGAAATGGGACTCCTGGACCAGTACTGCCAGGGCTACTGGCGGCACACGGCTGCCAGCCCCCCGCAGCCGCTGGCTGGCCTCAAAGCCAAGGAGCAGCAGGAGCAGAAGAAGCCTCGAAACCGCCGGAATCACCAGCCAGAGACCTATGAGCATACATGAAACCGTCATCAGGGACTTTGCTAGCACAGTGGTCTATTTTTCCCCCCTTTTAATATTAAAAATATCTATAAATAAATAAATATATATATATATATACATCCATGCACACACACACGCACAGGCACATGCACTCCCCCCCTCCCACGGGAGGTGGTATTTATTTGTAGGTTGCACATACCCACTGGGGCAATGAGACCCCTGCCTCCTGGCCCCAGGGAGGAGCAGGTGCCCACAGCCAGCATTACTGTCTTCCCCCCTGCCCAGGACCCCTGTTGTTGTGCAGGGAGCACCGGTCACCACAACCCCTGTCTCCCTGCAGCTGGGGCACAGCACTGTGCTGGGGGATGGAGGTGCAGGTGTGGGAGGGAGTGATGCCCTGGGAGAGGGAACAAACCCCCGCCAGGGAAAGTGAGGCAGGGGGAGAGGCAGCCCAGACAGGGTCTGCGCACCACAGCCTGCACATAATTGTCATAGCTTTGTGCCTCAGTTTCCCCATGTGATTATTGAGAGACAAGTGCATTCCGTGGGGATGCTGCAGATCACCAGGCAAAGTGAGAGGAAAGGAGCTGTGGAACAACGGTGCTGGATGCTGTCACCTCCTTGGGGGCTTGGTGGGGGGGGAGATGGGATCCTCAAGACAAGACTGAGTTCAGGCCACGGTGGGAGCTTGCCAGGGTCATTGGGTAGAGAGGGGAAGGAGAATGGGGTGTGCTGGGGCAAAACCTCTAGCAGCTGCTGGCACTTGGTGACAGTGGCATCCAGGGGCGTTTGGGGCACCTGGCCCATCAGCTGCCCCCTTGGGGCATCCCAGTGGGTGTGGGGAATTGTGAATAGTTGTACATGGGAAGCACAGGGGCAGCCAGGGCTGAGCAAGTGTCCTGTGCTGCAGCTGGGGCTGCAAATAAACACTGGCTTTGGGACAGACATGGGCGCCTGCGTGTGCTCTGTCAGGGATGGGCCTGGCCTCTGCCACGTAATCCCCTGAGCCCTGCTGGGGTGCAGAGGGCTGGGTGGCAGCTCCCTGGGGGAGCACTGGGGCACTGAGTGCCAGGGGGCAGCACAGGGGTCACTGGGTGGTGGCAGTATTGGGTGTTACTTCTGGGTACACTGGGCTGGAGTGTTGACTGCTGCCAGTACTGGCTCTTGCTGAAGGCACTGGGAGCACTCGGAGGCAGTACTGGGTGCACTGGGGAAAGTACTGGAGGCTTAGAATTTGGTATTGGGAGCTGGTATTTGGTGGTCATGGTGCCACGGGGCAGGATGGAGACTTTGCAGGGTGTGGGGGTGGTAGTTGGTGACACTGGACTACACTGTGAGCACTTTGATCTGTATGGAGGGGCAGTTGGGGTGGTGCCAGGCTCCCCTGAGCTGTGCCAGTAACCACTGGGGTCAGTGCCGAAGGGTCTTGGGTTGTACTGGGGATAGTAATGTGGACACTGGAAGTTGGTACTAGAAGCACTAGGGGCACTCATAGTCAGTACTGGGAGCACCAGGAGAAGTACTGGGGCATTAGGATTTGGCACTGGGAGCTGGTACTTGGAGGTACTGCGAACACCGGTTGGGTAGTGGGCTGTATAGGGGTCACTGGGGGCTGTAGTGAGTGACACTGGGCCATAGTAGGCACTGTTAAGTATTGGGGCAATGGAGGCAGTGCTGGGCTCCTCTGGGCAGTGTTGCTGTGAGTGCTGGAGGGGGCTTGGGCTGTGCTGGGGGCAGCACTGGGCACACTGGTTGCAGGGCTGTACTGGGGCATTGGGCTGTACTGGGTGGGTGCAGGGCCGTGCTGGGAGTGGTGTAGGGCTGTACTGGGGGCGCTGCGCTGTACGAGGGACGCTGGGCTGCACTGGGGACACTGGGCTGCACTGGGAGCTGCGCTGGGAGCTTCCGCCCTCTGGCGGCCGAGCGCGGCACTGCAGGAACGCCGCGGTTTGGGAACGGTGAAGCGCCGGGAACAACTTGGGGGACACAGGGGCACTGGGCTGTACTGGGGTCACTGGGGGAATCCTGGCAGGTCTTGGGGTCATCGGAGGTCGGGGGACACTGGGGAGTTACTGAGGTGTTTCTGGGGACACTCAATACTACTGTGGTGGCCACGATGGCAATGGAAGGCACTGGGGACACAGGAGGTGAGTGCTGGGGAAGGGACACTGAAGAGCCTAAGGACATTGTGGGGGGCTCACTGTGGGGTATCATAGGTGTGGCACTGGGGTGCCCTTGGACGCTGGGCAGGGTACTTTTTTTGGGTGGTCACCACACAGGGAACTGGAATTGTTTGGGGACACTGGGATTTCTTCTTGGATTACTGGGAAGTGTTACTGTAGGGGGCCTTGGAGACCCTGGGGAGGGTACACGGGCATCCCTGAGGACACTTGTGTAGGTGTTGCTGGAGGGCCTGGGGACACTGTGGAGTTGATACTGAGTTGGCCTGGTGGCACTGGGAGTGTACTGGTGGGTGGCTGGGGACACTAAGGAGGGCACCTGGTGTCATGGCCACATTGGTGGAGGGTCCTGGAAGGGCCCTGGGGACACAGGGTGGGGTGACTGGAGCTGCCATTTGATGACTGGGGGGAGTACCCCTGGAATTACCAGGCACAGAGATCCAGGGACACTGGGATAGCTTACTGGGGCGGGGCTGTGGGCACCGGTCCAGAGGAGGGGGCATGACCGGGTGAGATGGGGACATTGGGGACATTTCCACGCACTGTGACCAGACCCCAGCAGAGCTTATCCCCCTAGCTCCAAACCCCTGGGGTCCTCAGCAGAGCCACAGCTGGGGTAGGGGTCCCCCATCCCCCAAGGTGGCCAGGTCACTGCCCCAGCCCCAGGGCAGGGGCAAAGCAGGGGGCTGGTTGTTCTGGGGGCCCTCCCCCGACAGAAGTGCTGACACCAGGAGTTACAGGATTGCTGAGCTCAGCCTGCTGCAGATTGCAGGGGGTTTATCGGGGGGGCCTGGCTTAAGCCCCGGGTGCTGAGCGCAGCCCCCCGGCAGGCGGCCCCCCGGGACCTTGGCCCCGTCCTTGTCCCACATCGGGTGGGCGGCAGCGGCAGTGGCGGCTGGCACAGGGAGCGAGCGCTGGAGGCGGCGGGGGGCTGGAGCTCGTTGCCCATCCTGGTGCTGACCTCCAAGGAGCGGGTGGTGAGCCGCAGGGCCGCGGGGCTGAGGATGGGAGCCGGGGCCAGTGCCGAGGAGAAGCATTCCCGGGAGCTGGAGAAGAAGCTCAAGGAAGACGCCGAGAAGGATGCCAGGACCGTTAAACTTCTGCTGCTGGGTAAGTGGGAGACAACACCCTGGGGGACGTACCTATCCTTTGTGCATCCCACCCTAACAGCCCACCCAAGGTTCCTCTGGCACCTACCAACACCCCTTAACCCAACCAGCACACCCCACAGCCCCCCAGAACCCAACCAGACAACCCAATGTTCCCCTGGCCCTCAGATGGACCCCCTAAAACCAAGCAACACACCCTCACAGCTCACTCAACATTCCCCTGACTCTGCCAGCACTTCTAAAAACAACCAGCCCACTCCAACAGCACCCCATTCCCAGGCAGCCCTAAACCCAACCTCCCCATCTCAACAGCCCACCCAATGTTTCCCTGATGCCTCCAGCACCCCTAAACCAAATCAGAACAGCCTAAGAGTGCCCCCAATAACCTTCTGCTCACAGACATCCCTAAAACCAACTAACCCATCCCCAAAAACCCAACCAAAGTTTCCCTGACTGCCTACTAAGCCCCTGCTGCTAAGCAGCCCTGAACCCAGCCAGCCCACCCTAACAGTCCCCTGACTTGCTTGGCACCCCTAAAACCAACCAGCACACCCCAGCAGCCCAGCACATGTTTCCCTCGCACACCCAGCACCCCTAGACCCAACCAGCCCTTCCCAACAGTCTCCCGTTTCCCTCACCCTCAGCACCCCTAAACTCAACCAGCGAACCCCAAAACCCCACACAGTGTTTTCCTCTCCCCTTCAACACCCCTAAACCCAACCAGCTACCCTGACATCCCCCCACTCCCAGGCCCCCCAACCCCAACCAATCCATCTCAAGGGTCTTCACCAAAAGCATCTAACAGCACCCCACCCCGTCAGCCCCCCTCCTCCTACCGACACCCATCAGCCCCCTTGTACTGCAGGCCCTTCCCAGTCCCTCCCAGTGGTTCCCAAGGACTGGGATGCCTTGTATTTGGGGAGACCGTGTGTGACATGGCTGCACTCATGGCCTGGCCCAGGACATGTCCCTCTGCACTGCCAACAGGCCTGGGGCATTGAGGGATGGGTGGTGGGGTTGTGATGCCACCATGTCCCCAACGCATCCCTTGGGTCCCCAAGTGCATTCCCAGCTGAGCTGCTGCAGATCCCATTAGCCACAGCAGCTCAGCCCAGGCTTAATGCCAGTGGCACCGGGCTGTAATCCCTTTGCACACCCTGAGACAGGGACCTGGCACAGACAACAGGGCCCTGAGCCATGTCAGACTCCAGGGGTCCAAGTGGGACAGCGTGAGGCATAGGTTGGGGTGCCCATGGCATAGGCACTGCCATGACCTGTGTTCTGTCCCTTCAGGAGCAGGAGAGTCGGGGAAGAGCACCATTGTCAAGCAGATGAAGTAAGTGCCAAGGAGGGGTCACTTGGCCTTGCCCCACAGTGCCATGTGCCTGTCCCATGACAGAGCCACGGGGTGCTCCTGTCCCACTATGGCTGATTCTGCCCCATGCCACAGCCATGGGGTGTGCCCACCCCTTAGTGTGTGGCACAGCCCCATTGCACCCAGCTCAGCCCCATGCCTCCCTCTCTGGCCAGGATCATCCACCAGGATGGTTACTCACTGGAGGAATGCCTGGAGTTCATTGCCATCATCTACAGCAACACGCTCCAGTCCATGCTGGCCATCGTGCGGGCCATGACCACCCTCAGCATCCAGTACGGGGACACGGCTCGCCAGGTGAGGAGCATCCCATGTTGACAGAGGGTCCCTGCAGCCCCTCGGCCCCACTGAACCCCTCTCTCTTGTAGGATGATGCCCGCAAGCTGCTGCACCTCTCGGACACCATTGAGGAGGGCACCATGCCCAAGGAGATGTCGGAAATCATCGGGCGGCTCTGGAAGGACTCGGGCATCCAAGCCTGCTTTGACCGTGCCTCCGAGTACCAGCTCAATGACTCTGCGGGCTAGTACGTGGGGTGAGGGTGTGGGCAGGGGGAGGGGTCAGGCAGGGGATGCCAACCTGTGTCTCATGCCCACCACATGCCCGGCCAGCTACCTGTCAGACCTGGAGCGCCTGGTGACCCCCGGCTACGTCCCCACAGAGCAGGACGTGCTGCGTTCCCGGGTCAAGACAACTGGCATCATCGAGACCCAGTTCTCCTTCAAAGACCTCAACTTCAGGTGGAGGCCAGACTTCCAATGAAAGCTGGTGCCAGGGGTGGACAGGGGCATGGGGGACACTGACTCTTCCTTATCCTGCCCAGGATGTTCGATGTGGGTGGACAGCGCTCAGAGAGGAAGAAGTGGATCCACTGCTTCGAGGGGGTGACCTGTATCATCTTCATCGCAGCCCTCAGCGCCTACGACATGGTCCTTGTGGAGGATGATGAAGTGGTGAGGAAGGCTTACCACCTCATTCCCCCTCTGCTGTGTCCTCATCATGACGTGGAGCGTCACCATGGAGCTGTGTCCCTCCACAGAACCGCATGCACGAGAGCCTGCACCTCTTCAACAGCATCTGCAACCACCGCTACTTTGCCACCACCTCCATCGTCCTCTTCCTCAACAAGAAGGATGTCTTCCTGGAGAAGATCAAGAAGGCTCATCTCAGCATCTGCTTCCCGGACTACGACGGTGAGTGTGGCAGTGGCTGGTGGTGGTGAGGTGCTGGTGGAGGGTTGGGTGCCACCACCCCGCTGCAGTCCCCACCAGGTGTCCTCAGTATCCCATGTAAGTGACGCTGCACAAGCCTTGCTAAGAGACCACACAGGCTTGCCCACCCGAGGGAGTGCTGGGTGATACTGGGCCAGCACCCTGAGGGGGACACCAGCCCAGGAGGGGACCTCAGTCACTGACACGCCACCAGGTCCCAACACTTACGACGACGCGGGCAACTACATCAAGCTGCAGTTCCTGGAGCTGAACATGCGGCGGGATGTGAAGGAGATCTACTCCCACATGACCTGCGCCACCGATACCGAGAACGTCAAGTTCGTCTTCGACGCAGTCACCGACATCATCATCAAGGAGAACCTCAAGGACTGCGGGCTCTTCTGAGCCCCAGCCCAGGACCCCCTCCCCAGTCCAGCCTCCCCCTGCTCTGGGGCCCAGCAGAGGATATCTGCCACCCCCACCCCACCTCCACAACCAACTCTATTTGCTCCCACCCCTCAGAATGTGACCTGCTTGGCCCCAGAGCCACTCCTGGGTCAGGGCCACAAACTCACTCCCCCTCCCCACCAGCCCTCCCACCAGCCAGCACCCAGTGCCACTGTGAGTCCCTGGGTGACCCTGGGTGCTACAGAGTGCTGGATACTCTTGGGTGCCATGGGTCCCTGGGTTCCCTTTGGAGCTGAGGGTCTCCAGATGAGCCTTTGCACTGGGGAAACTGGGGGTCTTTGGGTGTCCCTTCATGCTGGGATCCGTGCTATCCCTTTGGAGCTGAGGGGTGCTAGGGCTTCCCTTGGGTGCTGGGGTGCTCCTAGGTGCTCTTTGGAGCTGGGGGGCGGGTCCCTTGGGTGCTTCTGGGTATCCACGAGTGCACCGTGGAGCTGGGGCATGCTGGGGGGTTCCCTTGGGTGCTGCTTGGTGTCCTTGAGTGTCCCCTAGAGCAGGAAGTGCTGGGAGTCTCCAGGAACCCCTTGCAGCTCGGAGTCTCGTGGGTGTGGGGTGCCCATGGGTACACCCTGGACCTGGGGGTCCTTGCAGGTTGCTGGATGCAAGGGGTACTACATCTCCCTCTGGGCTACAGGTCACTGGGCTCTCCAGGACACTCGGTGTCCCCAAGGACTGTTTGGTACCAGGGCCTCCTGGGTGCCACCATCCCCTTGCTGCAGAGCCAGGGGGTGGTCATGTGTCCGTCCCCATCCTGCAGCCCCCTCAGGGTGGGGCTCAGCCCTCAAGCAGCATCCCATCTCCATCCCCAAGGGCCCCACCCCTGCTCCCACCTCCCATACCCAGGGGCTGCTGCTGATCCTAGTGGGATACCAGTCCACTTTGTGTCCCTCTCCCACCCTAGGGCCCACCCCACCCCACCCACAGAGGGGAAGCCCCTCTGCCCACCCCCGTGTCACAAAGGTGGTTTCAGTACATGCTCTTTTTCTTTTTTTTTTTTTCCTTTCTACATTTTATTATTTCAAACCGTGTGAACAATTCGGAAAAACATCCTGTGGGAAAAGCGAGGCCGCAGGCACCGGCTGAAGGGTCCCCCCTGGGCTGGGGGGGACAGCGGGGGCCGCTCTGTACAGCGGGCTCTCCTCGCCCAATGCAACAGCTAGACCTAAAAACTAGGCTTAGAAAGAGGGGGGGGATAGAGGCAGCGGGCAGCACCCCCTACCCGCCCTCCTGCCCGGGCTGCCCATCGGGATGGGGGGCAGCAAGGCGGGGTGAGGTGCAGACCCTCCCCCCCAAGGCACACGGTTGGGGGGTGGGCTGGCCATGGAGGACGCCGCCACCACGTAGCACTTGATGCTTTTAAATAGTTTGGTAAAAACGTTTCTTTAAAAAGCAACCTGGCCCCAACCGGTGTGGTGTGGGTTTTTTTGCATGGTTTTGGGTTTGGGGTTTTTTTTTCCTTTTTTTTTTTTTCTTCTTTCTTTTCTGGGTTACTAAAAGGAATGTCATCGGTCGTGTTTGTGGCTGGGTGGGCATCCCCGAGGGGACCCTGTGCCCCCCGTGCCAGCAACACTTGCAATGTAAACAGTGAGAAGAGCGCCGGGGCTCGGAGTGAATGAAGTGGGGGCTGGAGCGGTTCAGGGGTTACAAACCAAGATTAAAACCTTGTCTTCCCTGGGAAGGGCGACGCCGGCGAGGAGGAGGAGGACAATGGTGAGGGGCAAGCGCAGGTGGCAGGAGGGACATGGGCCCTGCCACCGTGCTGGCACCCAAAAAAGTCTCTTTATGGGGTGGGGACAGAGGAATGAATCCAAAGAGAAGCAGGAGTGGGGGGTGGCGTGGTCCTTCCTTCGAGGGTCCTAGGAGAGAGCAGGGGTGAGAAGAGGAGGGTCTGGGGACAGGGGCAGCCTGCACCTGGCAGGCAGTGCCCAGCCCATCCCTGAAGGATGCTTCACGACCACCCCATTTGGGGGGGACAGCACTGGGATCATCACCCACCTGGGCAGCGCCACCCTCAGAAGAGCCCACAGTCCTTCAGGTTGTTTTTGATGATGACGTCAGTGACGGCATCAAAGACGAACTGCACGTTCTTGGTGTCGGTAGCACAGGTGAAGTGGGTGTAGATCTCCTTGGTGTCCTTCCGTTTGTTCAGGTCCTCAAACTTGCTCTGGATGTAGCTGGCTGCCTCGTCATACTTGTTGGCTCCTGGGGAGGAGGAGACACTGGGCTGTCCCACAGTCGCCCACGGCTACTGGCATCCCCTGCCACTGGCACCAAAGGGCTTTGGGCCAGCTCCCCATGCTGCCACAGCCACCACCCCAATGCCAAACTGATGCTTCAAAGGCAGAGTGAGCCTCAGCTAACCCCCTAGGGCTGCTGTCCCTGTGTTGTGTCCTCCCACATCTTCCCCCATCCCCTGGGGCACCCCAAACACCACCACATCCCACTTGCTGCCCCAATACACTGCTCCTCAGGCACAGGAGAGACACCATCTCCATCCCCAACACCTCCTGCTACTCAGCCTGATACTCCTGCCAGGAGGACAGGGGGCACTGTGGGTCCCGGTGCTACCTGTGTACTCGGGGAAGCAGATGGTGAGGGAGCTGTGCACGATCTTCTCCTCGAAGAGGTCCTTCTTGTTAAGGAAGAGGATGATGGACGTGTCTGTGAACCACTTGTTATTGCAGATGCTGTCAAACAGCTTCATGCTCTCGTGCATCCGGTTCTGGCAGGGGAGATGGCAGTGTGAGCTGGACAGGGAGCCCCAGGCAGCACCCACCCCGCTGCTCCCCCCTCCGCCACCTCCCATGCTTCTGTCTGCCCAGGCAGGGGATGCCAATGGACCTGCAAGGCTTGGACCACACTGGTGGCCCACAGAGGGGGTGCTCCCCCAAACCCCCAAGGAGGGGATGGCTCGCAGCGCTGGTTCCATCGCTGTGACTCACCATCTCCTCATCTTCAGCCAGCACCAGGTCATAGGCACTCAGGGCCACGCAGAAAATGATGGCAGTCACCCCCTCAAAGCAGTGGATCCACTTCTTCCGCTCTGAGCGCTGGCCACCCACGTCGAACATCCTGCAGCAGGGAGGTGATGTGGGGATGGGCAGCAGCTCCCAGCCCCACAGTCCTCACCCTACACCCTGACTCAGGGCCCCCAGCTGCCCAGAGCAGAAGCAGCACTGGCATGGGCACAGTGTGGTGCCTCTGCCCCTGGGTTTTGCCAGCGCCGAACACCTGCCTCAGAACCTGCTGCCTATCTCAGGGGCAGGGCAGTGTCCAGGCTCTTTTCCCAACTGGAACAGATCCCTGACATAAACCAGGGCAGGATCAGGCCACCTTTCCCAGGAGGTGTCAGGGTGATGCTTCCTGGGGACTTGCTCCAGAGCGGGCACTGTGGGGCTTTGCCAGAGACCTTGGACCAAGGGAAGCCAAGTGTCTGCAGGCTCAGCAGGACTACAACAGCACAAGGGCTCAAGGATGATCCCGGTGCACTGTGTGCCTCTCCTGCCACAGGCAGCAGAGGATGCCCTGCCTCTGCAGGGAAGAGCCCAGCAGCAGCACCACGGCCATGTTCATCCGCGCTGGCAGGAAGGCTTTCCCACTGGGACATGCTGCATATCCCACCTTGACCCCCACCACAGCCACCTCCAAAGCACTGCCCTGGTGATGTGTGACCAAGCATCTCCACCCCACTGGGGTAACACAGGGGGCCCTGAGAGCCTCCTGCATTCAAAGAGGACCCCAACAGATCTTTCTGCCATCAGCTCTGTTGCCATGGGATTAAATCCCCTGGGATGTGTGCAGTGCCAGCTTTTTGCATCAGAAACTGGAGCCCTGACTGTTTCCCGTGGGTTTTAGTGGAAAGTAACTGCAGGGTGCCAGCAGGCAGCAGTGCCAGTGCCTGATCCCAAGACCCCAGCTCCTCCCCAATGCCCTTCCCACAGCGGAAGCAGCGTCACTGCACTCGGAGGATGGATGCCTTCCCCCTTCCCCTCCGTGCCAGAGCTTGGATCCGCCCCTGGGCTGAGCCCTGCGATGCGTTTTTGAGGCTGTTCCAGCTCTTTCAGCGGTTTCCGCTCTCTCTGAGGCAGCAGTTCCCGCCATGAGCAAACCCGGGGAAGGGGAACTCAGTGCACGCAGCGTGCAACCAGCATCTGTCCCAGCATGGGGAGGAAGGGGGTTTTTGTTTGCCATGGGAAAAGCAAAAGGGAAAGAGTTGGACATACTTGAAGTGCAGGTCCTTGAAGGTGAAGTGGGTCTCTACGATGCCGGTGGTCTTCACCCTGGTGCGCAGCACATCCTGCTGGGTGGGGATGTAGTCAGCACGGGCTATCCTCTCCAGGTCATTCAGGTAGCTGGGGAGTAAGAGGGAAGGTGCTGCGGGAGCTGGACTACGGAGCACAACCCACAAAATCCCCACACCATCCGAGACATCCCCTGGCCATCTCCCAGCATCGTCCATTCAGGGTGGGCAGTGCCAAGCCGGGCAGCACAGTGGCGCCCCCATCTGCACCCTGGGGTCACCCCATGTCCAGACACAGGCAGGGCAGGACACCAGGGGTGGCACAGGACACACAGCATCGAGGGACTGGGGGGCAGTGTGCTGGTGCTGGGAGCCAGGCAGAGGATGCAGCTGGAGCAGGGGGGCTCACCCCATTCCCCCAGCCGTTTGCACAGGGGGGAAATGGCAAGGGGAAAATATTCAGCGCTATGGCAACCAGCCGCAGCGCCGGCGGAAACAATCGATGGCGCCGTGCCATTTATAGTCAAAAACACAAAGGGACGGCGTCCTGGGAGGAAGCGGGAGGCGGGCAGCCGGAGAGACAGGGAGCAAGCACAGCAAAGGGGGGCTGCGGCCATCCCTGGCCATCGCCCGCCCTGCTGCCCATACAGGCTCCCAGCAGTGGCGGTGGCCGGGTCCCCAAGATGCAGCGCCCACTTTGACAACCAAGAGCTGCCGGGGGGGGGATCAAGGCAGGTTTTGATTTCTTCAGCTCACATTGCTTTAATTGGGTTACTGCAAACGGGCTCCTTTAAGCAAATTAGGCTTGTCTTAATTAAGGCATTTGCAGAGCCGTAATCTGGTGAAAGCCAGATTACAGCCCGCAAGGCCATAGAGATCCTTGGTTCTGGCGGCAGCACAGCCGCTTGCCAGCTCCTGGGAAATCCTGCAGCGTGCTGGGGCAAGGCCGGGGCCGGAGGTGCACTGGGACCCTGCTGTGTGTGTGAGGGTGGGGGGCCAGCACGTCGCCGCTGTGTAGCAGCTCAAAAACAGCCGGAAACACAGACGGCCTCCGGCTGACAAAAAACAGGAAACATCGCAGCAGGGCTGCGCTGCGCCAGCGGCTCCCGGACCTTGCGCCAAGCCCCGGGGTGCTGGTGAGCACCACCCTGGCACCCCAAGCTCCTGGAATCCTAAGGCACTGTGGAGGAGGAGGCTGCAGCTGCTGCAGAGGGCTGGGGCACTGGTGCGCTGCATGCCAGGCACGGCACGGGGCTCCTCATCCCCTGGCTGCCCTCTGCCAGCAGCACAGTGAGCAGAACATCATCCCCACGGGATGGGCAGGGCATCAACCACTGCACTGGCATATCCACAGGGCTGGAAAGAGGCTGGAGCAACAGCTTGAGAGCACTCCTAATTAATGGTTGTCCAACCCCGGCCATGCTCCATAACAGCTCTAACAGCAATACACAATTCGTAGACACTGTGCAAATACACTTGCTCCAACACTGTGTGAGCTGCCAGGTACCTGCCGGGTGTCCCCTCTCCCAAAACCCGCATCCACCGCTGGGAAATGCCTCATTGATCTGGCTGAGCAGACAGGAGCCAGGAGGGTGGGTGTGTGCCAGTCAGGAGGAAGTGAAACCCATGGGTGCTGGGGGAAAGCGCCGCCAGGAGTTTCTCCAGGGTTGGCACTTGCCAGGAGCTTTCCTGCAACCTCTTCCCCACAACGACCTCAGTGCAGAAGGGGGACCCAGCAGAGCCATGCAGGAGGGGACAGTTGGGGGTTGGATAGCCCTGGACTGCAGCGAGTCCCAAGTGTGCTCAATCCCTGGTGGGGCCAGGCTTGGCAGGGTGTTCCTGGCACACCATGAGCTACCCCAACACATAACCGTGAGGGCACTGTGCAAGCTAAACGCAGACTCATCTGTGTTGCCCTCTCCATCTGCGATACATTAGTCAGATTAACTTATTTATTAATCTCTTCAAGGATAAACCCAACCAGATGCATCAATTTATCTACCTAAACCCTGGTTTGCTGAATAATGCCCCAGTTTAAAGCCAAATCTTTCCATATAAAAGCAGTCAAAAAGAAAAAGAAAAGCCTCTTGAACATCCTATTCATCCTCTTCAGATCTAAGTGTCCCCAGTGCTTTCCTTGGATTCTTTTCATGCCTTCATGGCCCATGAAGGGCAATGAGGGTGGGCAGGACCCCAGCTGTGGTCATATGGGGAAGCCACTGAGAAGCACCCCCCAGGAAAGGGCAGTGGGCATAGGGCAGTGGAAGGAGGGAGAAGCCCCAGTGCCCCCCGTCCTGGGGGACACAGCGCCCCACCAGAGGAGGAAACAGCTTTCGAAACATCCTCCTTCCCAGTTCTGCTCCGCCTCAGCCCCAGCATCACGTGGGAAGTGGCAGCACCAGCCCCAAGCCTGACGAGGGAGAACAGAGGCCCCCAGAGGGATTTTCTGCTGCTCAATAAAAGTGCCACAGTCCAAAGGGCCTAGATCAGCCAAGCTGTGGCAGAGGAGCAGGGGTACTCACTAGGCAGCAGAGTCATTCAGCTGGTACTCTCGGGAGCGGTTGAAACAGGCCTGGACCCCATTGTCAGCCCACAGCCTCCGGATGACGTTGGCCAGGTCCTCCGGCATGATGCCCTGCTCCTCAGCGGTGCAGGAGAGTGCAAACAGCTGTCGAGCATCATCCTGAAAGGAAAAAACAGAGCTTGAGCACTGGCACAGGGGTAGCAAAGTTCACTCTGCCCCAGAGACTTGACTGGAGCCCCGCAGATCACATGGACAGCACTGTGGAAGCTCCAGTGGTGGATGGGGATGAGACCCAAGGGAAGTAGCAGGACCCCCACCTCTGCACCCATCAGGGGCTGATCCAGTGCAGCCACCCATGGGTTATGCTTTGGGTCCCCCCATCCTCAGTGCCAGAGACAGGAGGATACAGTCATCCAGGGGATAGCAGGGCTTGGGCAGGGCCACCCTTAATCCTGGCCCAGCTTTGGGCACATCTGTTTTATCCCCCAAGAACCCCCATCCCTGCCAGGTATGGTGAGAGCAGGAGGGTACCCACCGCTCTGGAGGCATCTCCAAAGTCAATCTGCAGGTTCCCCATTGCCTTGATGATGGCCATGATGGACTGGATGGTGTTGCTGTAGACCACAGCTTTGTACTGCCGGCATTCCTCCTCTGAGTAGCCATCCTCGTGGATGATCCTGGGGCAGGGGAGAGACACAGACAAGGTCAGCCCTTTGTGGGGCACCCCAGGGTGCTGCTCTCCACCCACGTTCTGTGGCAACACCAATGGGGAGCTTTCCCTGACCAAGGGGAAAGGTCTGAGGTCTGAGCAGTGTTGGCCACAGC
Organism: Pachyramphus minor; assembly: GCA_013397135.1. Taxonomy (NCBI): domain Eukaryota; kingdom Metazoa; phylum Chordata; class Aves; order Passeriformes; family Tyrannidae; genus Pachyramphus; species Pachyramphus minor. Next base: position 1,079,950 of record VYXB01002933.1, read on the forward strand.
AACAGTGCAGGGACCACTCACTTCATCTGTTTGACAATGGTGCTCTTCCCAGACTCGCCAGCACCTGCAAAGAAATGAGAAGGGAGGATGAGGTCCTGCTCAAAGCCAGGGACCCCCACCCAACTGGCACACCCCTCCAGCGCAGGGAGGGAAAACGGCAGGTGCCTCAGCCATTGGAGAAGAGCTCCCAGCATTGGCAAGAGTGGATGTTTGGATGGTCACTGGGAATATCAGGAACACGAAAGAATGAGGAAAAGGGGAGCCTGTGGGGGACCTTGCAATAGTTCCTGAGGGGAGAAATGACACCTGCTCTGGGCCAGGAAAACACACTGACATTTGCCCACGATACCACACACCGCAGCCAACTGGATACCCTGGCTTTGGCTGAGCCTGGAGACTCCCCTGTGGTGGGGTGGCTGAGCCTTGTCCGTCATGTGCCATCCCAGCTCCAGGCACAACCTGAGCTTAGCTACCGCATCCCACATCCCAGTTGTGCTGGGGGACGATGGACTGCATGCCCACAGCTGGAGCTGGCAGAGGCCAGGATGCAGGGATGCTCATGTCACCAGGCACCGGCACAGAACTCAGGAAGAAGCTGCCACCTCCGCCAGCCAGCTCCAGCGATCCCAGCGGGACCAGACGCCCCCGGGTTGGTTCTTAAATAGTGCACACTTCCCAACCTGCCGAGCCCTGTGCCACAGCTCACTGCAGAGGCAGCTGCCAGCAGGGAAAGCCAATGCCTTTTGGGGTCATTTTGTTTTTCAGCATCCAAATGCAGGATTCCAGAATTTCAGAGGGACAGCCAGGGTGCCCAAGGTTTCCCCCTCCACCACCCTGTCCCCCTTAGGGACGTCATCCCTACGCAGGCAACGTGCAGCTTGGCCCAGCCCGCCCTCCCCAGGCTGCAAGCAGGGAAGCAGCAAAGTCACCCCGGCTGCAAGAAAGGGGAAGCTGAAAGGGGAAGCTGAAAGGGGCGGTGTATGTCCCTTGTCCCCTCTCTGGACAGGGAGTGCCACGAGATGGATGAGTGCCTGGCTCATCTCACATCAGGACCCTCACCAGCCTCTTTGGCTGGGGACAAGCATGGTCCTTGCCTCTGGGTACAGGTCCCAGGGGATCTCCCCAAGCCAAGTCCATTCCTGTGTCCTCTCATAGTCTTCTCTGGCTTTTCTGTACATTTTCATTCCATTCCTGTGTCCCCAACACTGCCCTCAGCCACAGAGCTGCCCTTACGAGGGGCCCCAAGCAGGGCTGCACCAGCATGGCTGAAGAGGGGGCAGAGAGACTACAAGGAGGTTAAAAAAAAAAATTGGGGGAAAAAAAAAGGAGATGATGCTAAAATTAACTGGCAAGAACAGGGTCCATCATGATGAGACATGGCACAGGGAGCAAACTCTCTGCACATATCCCCAGCCTAAATGTCCCCAGGTGACATGTACCCCCAGGGACACCACCACAGCACTGCTCAGGGTACGGAGCACTCCAATGCTGGGGCCACACTGAGGCTATGCAGACCCTGTATTCATTGCCATGAACACCCTGCTCCATGGTTCCTGTGCCATATGTGTCGAGGGAGAGGCTCTGCTCAGCTCAGAGGTCACCATTCGGCAGGGCAGGGGCTCTCTAGCACTGCCGACCGATCCTTCCCCGGCACCCTCGGGATGCTGACGCGGCACCCAGCGCAGTCCAGCCAGCGCTCGTGGTCAGTGCTGGCAACTCCTGCCCGGAGCTGGGAGCAGTGGGGAACAACTCAGCATATCCCTTCATTTTTTCCATTAAATACCTCTGGTTTCTGACAACACCACCGTGTACTGCTGGGTCAGGCAGCCAGAGCCAGTTGCATTCACCCTGCCCTTCCCTGAGGGGTGCCTCACTTTTTAAACTGAGGCATATGACAAGCAAAGACCCCACTTATCAGCATCCCTGGGGTGAGGTGCTCAGACAGCCAGACAGCTGTTTCCCATTCTCCTGCTCTGCCTTACCCTGACATTTGCTCCCTACCAGGAGGGAACAATTCCCCTGGGACCTCCTGCCTGCAGGAGTGACAGTCACAGGGTGACCATTACCAAGGCTGACCATTTCCTTGCAGACTTCCCCAGTGTCTCCTAGCTACTTCCCTGCTCCATGAGGAAGGCGGCCATGCTGTTTCCCCCTGTTCCAAGTCAGCACCTCTGCCTGCCACGAGGAGCTCACCTAGCACAAGAGCCTGCGCACTTGCATCGAGCAGAAATTTGCGTCTGACTTAATACCCCCCCTCCCATGTGGGGGACCATCCCCAGCCCCCCCGGGGACTGCAGCAAAGGGGAAGGGTTTCCAATCCCCGGAAAACCCCAGCTGCCGCCCATTCAGCCCCAAAACAATTCCTGGGCCGGAAGCCAACCACTGGCTTCCACCCTCCAGCCCAGCCCAGGCAGGACGAGGCGCTGTCAGAGGGGCTTTGCCTCCTCCGGACTCCCCTGGCAGCATCAGGGGGGACAGAGAGACCCCCCTACCACCATAGGCTTGACCCCACAGCTGTGCTTCCTCCAGCCCTGCCTCTCTGCCAGGAGCAGGCAGTTCCCAGGGCAGTGCCTGGCAAAACACAAGGAGGGCTCTCTCTAGAGCTCATTTCCTCCTTTTTTTGTTAAAAATAATCTCCAAAACTTAAAATAAGCAAGCAGCTGCCCAGCTCCAGAACACCCTGCTGATCGACTGGCAAAAAGTTTATTGAGCCAGCATATATATTTTGCAGCTTTCTGGGCAGTAGATATTTAATGTAATACATGTACGTAGTTCTGGGCAACACATATGTAATACCTATATTTTAAGAGCTGGCCACAGGTTTCAGGATCCACCTCATCCCACATCACCAAGACTGGATTTTCCATTTTTCCACACGGCACCATCACGTTCTATGCCTTCAAATATCCAGGCATGGATGGAAGCAATGCACAGCTGGAAAATTTGCCTTATTATGGGGGAAAAGCTGGAATTCAATCCACCAGTGGCTCCAGAGTCATCCCCATGTCCATCCCCATCCCCAGCAGCCAGAGCCCCGTCCCCAGACACTGTCCCGGCAAGTTTTCCCAGCCTGGCAAACAGCAGCTATTATTTGAGCATGGATTTACTGATGGGTTTTAGTTCTGGACAAACCCACCAATCCCTTTCCCTGCAGGACAGTCGGATGGCTGAATGCAGGGATAGCTGCAGAGCCCACCCTCCTCAGCACCTCTGGAGTCCCCACCATCAAATGGGACTGTCAAAGGGCTGTCTTAAAACCAGAGTTAAAACTAACAATAAAAAGAGATTCCCCTCAACATTTTCCTTCCTACCCAAAATAGATGGAAAATTGCTGTAAAAATAATCGCATTTTTTTAAAACCCCACAGTGACATAGGGCGTTTTTCCCAAGGGCCGTCCCATTCCAGCACAGAGCTGGCTGCTTCCCAGAAGGAGCCTGTGCATCAACAGCTGGTGGATGCCACGTCCCCAGGCAGAACCTCATAAAAAACTGGGGGGCACCAGGGAGGTGCAGACCCCCGTGTCCAAGGCAGCTGATGGAGATGCAGAAAAAAACCCAACAAAAGTAAATAAAATAGAAAAAAATTGGCAGCAGGAAGGATGCTTGGAGCACACAAGGAGGAGGTGGGCTGGGTACAGTTTGCCAGGGGGAGCATGGAAAATGCCAACAAGGCCTGCTGGTGTTCGCAAGCTGGACAAAACTATCCTTGTGCTGGGCTTTTTCCAGGAATCCTGGAACTTTGTTGCTCAATTTCTGACTCTGTCACAGACAGAGCAGTCCCTCTCCCCCTCTGCTGAGTGCCTGGGTGCCATCATTCCCTCCATGCTGCCCTGACAGGATGGGGGCTCATCCACTGGCACCCAGAGTCCCCTGCCTGAGTTTTCCCCCAATGGGATGGAGGATTAGTCAGCTCCCCCAGCTCCAGTGATTCAACCAGTCTCCAGCCCGGAAACCTGCGCTCCGGGCCTGGAGCAGGAAACCCGGTGGCTGCGGAAAGGCCAGGCCAGCCCTGGTTATAAACAGTGCTTGGAGACACCGTGATCCCAGCACTCACCGGCACCCACAGCCCTGGGTGGGGTCAGACCATAGGAGACCTTCTTCCATAAAGCCACATATATATAGGCAAAGCAATATATATATACACTTTTTGATATATATATGTATCAATGTACATATTGCTCCATACAAAAGAGTAACATGTGTGTGTGTGTATATATATATATATACACACAAAATGCAATATATATGTATTTTAAAATAGAAAATGTATTTCTAATGCATATGTGAAAATATATGTAAAATATATACATATAAGCCTGCTACTTCCCCTGGGCAAAGCCTAAGTGCTCATATTGGAGCAGAGGGCAGCTGCCTGCCCCTGGGACTTCACCAGTGGGGGTACGAGAGTGACTCATCCCAGGGCTTGGGTGCTGGGGTCCTTCCTCCCATCTCATCCCATCCCAACCAATCCCGAGTCCATACACCAGCTCCAGGGGGTTGGATGTGGGGTCCCCTCTGGATCTAACAGCACTGAGTTCTTCCCTGTTCACCGTGACACCTCCTGGTCTGTGGTCACAAACACCACTGGGGCTCCCAGTGTTCCCAGTGAAGGAAACACAGCCCATCACCTAGGGCTGGGGCAGGAGGGAGGACAGAAACAAGTCCCCAAGACAGGATGGAGCACAACAAACCAGGCGGCTCACACGGAACCCAGGGCAGTGCAGGGGCCACACAGCCTCCGAAAGTCACAGCTGGTACCTCCCTTCCTCTATTTTTGTGCAAGCCCAAAAAAAAAACCAAAAACCACAACAAAGTGGCTTCCAAGCCCTGCCCTGGCTGCCCTTGCCCTGGCCACGGCTGGAACAGGCAGCTCCTGCATGACATCCCCTGGTGCCACTGCACCAGGGAGGTGCGAGGGCAGCATCCTCGTCCTGGAGTCTGCACCTGCAGCACTGCAAACCCTTGGAGATTGACATGACCAACCCACCAGCACCTTCCTCACCTCTTGTGCAGCTGAGAAATCCTTTTGCTTTCCTAATTCTCCAGAGATAAGGAATAAGGGAGTTGAACACGGTGATCACTTGCCTGCTGCCAATCCTGCATCCTGCCCACAGCATCCCAGCTCCCACAGGCAGGGAGACAGGATGATGAGGACACAACCTCCAGAAGAAGGTTGTGGTTTCAGGGGTTTGAGTCCTGGTGATGCCCAGGAGCTGACAATGGCACCAGGAGGTGCTAGAAATACTGCTGCAAGGGGCAGATGCTCCAGGTGCTTTCAGTTGTTGGTGGCAGCTCCTGGCCTCTCCCAGCACCAAAACCTTGGGAAACTGCAGGTTTCCAGGGGCAGGGAGGGGGACATTGGTTTATTCATGGGGAATTGCTTCATCTGGGGAGGATCACTTCATCTGGGTCTTCCTGTCAGACACCGGAGCTTCAAACTTTCCAGCACACAATGTGTTTGCCGGAGCCAGCAAATGGCAGAGGAAAACCTGCAGACATCGAGAGCTGCCACAGCAGGAATGGTGCTGTGCCCTTGCCTGCAGAGCCACACGCCACTGGGGGGGCCTGCACTGACACTGTGTTCATCCCTCTCCAGCTCACTGCCACAGCACAGGAAAGGCAGAAGCAGGCTCACCACACACAGGGCATGGCACAGAGCCAAGGCAGCTGCACCAGTCAGCCCCAAGCCCTCCATGGTCCCACACTCGCAGTGCCACCGCCGCACACCGAGACCCTCACCCTCTGCTCACACCACGTCCTGCCGGCAGCGGTGTCCCAGCTCCAAGCCTCGGTTGTGGGACAGCACAGGTTGCCAGCAAAAAAACACGCCACGTTTGGAAGAGGCATCTCCTCCCCATGCCGCAGGTTGATGCGGCACAAAGGGTGAAGCTGTTTTTCTCCTTAGTTTTTGCCCCTCCCTTTTCCTGGAGGAGGCAGGAGGGCTGCAGCCCCCAGGGAGGACCATGGAGTTCTGCCTTGCTGAGTGCAACCAGGAGTTGTGGGGATTACCAAAAAGCACCCGCCTGGCCTCATGTGAGGCCTTGGGTCTCCTAAAAGCTTCCCCTGACCATAGGGAAAAAAAATAAGCCATAGGAAGGATGAGTAGCAGGGCGGTGGGAGCAGCCCCTGGCACTGTGGTCCCACCAAAGGCGTTCTTGCAGAGGGGGAATGTTACAAGTAGCAGCCCCCAGCTGGGAGGCAGTGCTGGCCACAGTTCCCCAGTCACTCCCTGACAACTTGGAAGGATTTTCGGGCCATGGCTGGGCTCGGAAATGGGCAGTGATGACCCAAGGCTCTGATGTTATTGACACCTGAACAGCTTCAGGGGGAAGGCAAAAAAAACCTTAGAAAACGTACAGACAGAACCACTTAGCTCTATTTCTGGCTTTAGAAACCAGCTGAGATCAGAAATGTTACTCTTAAACACTGGCCCCAGCAGAAGAGAGTGCGGACATCCTCTTCCTCCTCCTGCCTCCACTTTGGGACAGACCGAGACCCAGGAAAGGGATGTCAGCCAGCCAGCCCACACCATGATCCTGCTCTCTGGCAAGTCCCTAACCACCCCTCAGTGATGCTCAGTGTCACCAGTGTGATGCTGTCCATGCCAGACAGTCCCAGGAGCCTCCCATAGAGGGTCCCTCCAAACCCCCCCAGCCAGCTATAATTCCCATTACTTCCCACCAGGCAGCGGTTCAAGATGAGCCAAGCCAGCAGCGAGGCCGGCAAGGGGGGGACCATGTGTTTCCCCACCATTCCACAAACCCCACGGGGGGTTTCACTCCCCTTTCTCTTTCTCCCCCCAGAAAGAAGTGGGGCAGTGAGTGTGCCCAATCCGTGAGCCCCCCAACAGCACAGACCCCCACCCAAAACACCCAGGACAGGTCCTGCTGCCAGCACAGCTCACGCCAATGCAAAAACAAAATCAGAACTGAACAAAACGAAAACATGGGAGGTGTTCTGACAAAGGAGCATTTCGAGGCGTTAATTACGTATTTCTCAAGGCAGGCAGGGGTTGAGCAAATAAAGGGCTGCCGGATTTCGGCGTGACTTCCTGCTGCCGGCAGCTTCCTCTGCTGACGGCGATGAGCCCAAAAGACATTTTCTGCCAGGGATCCCTCTGCCCATCCCACCACCCTACAGTGCCGTGGGAGCCCCACGTGCTCCCACCTCACACCTGGAGCAGGGCTCTCCCTGGGAATTTTGTAAAGGGAATAAACAGCCCAACTGGGAGTCATTAGAAGAAATAATAAATTAAAATAACGAAGTGGCTGCCTTGCCCGCAGGCACAGGGCAGGGCTGTGAACGCCCACGGGAGCAAAGCTGGGCCGCTTTGAAGAACGCAAGAGACCCGTTATCAGCACCAAAATCGAGTGTCCATGGGGCAGAGAGCCCCTGGGCTGTGGGGATCCTGCCCACCATGGGTAGTGGCTTGAGCCCCCTGCTACCCACAGAAAGGGAAGGTGATTGAGGGGTTCAGGCCTTTCCCTGTGCCCCAGAGCAGGGAGGCACAGGGCAGCGGGTGCCTATCGGCCCCATTACCTCCACCACAGCTAACCTGAGGCCAGGGTGAGAGAAGCCCATGGAGGAACTCCCCAGCATAGCTGGACAGCTGGGGGTCCTGAGCAGGCAGGACACGGTGCCTGGGCTTGCAGGGCCTTTGCTGGGGGAGGTCCATCCAACAGGAGGGTGGAGATGCCCCTGCCTGTGTCCCAAAGGGTTGTGCCCAGGCTGGACCAGGCTGGGGGAACAGTACAGTAGTGGGGTGGCAGCCACTTCTGGGGGGAACCCCACAGCCCAGGGTGGGGTGGCACCCCCTCCCAAAGGATACCCATGGCTTGCTGTAGGGCCAGCACTCCACTCCCAGAGAGATCTCCAAAGTCTGAAATGGGGCTGGCATCCTGTTCACAGAGGGGTGGGGAAGGCATCTCACTGTGGAGGGTATCCCCAGGGTCTGCTGTGGGGACAGCACCCCACTTCCGGGGGGCATCCCTGGGGCCTGGGATGGGGTAAAAATCCCGCTCCTGGGAGGGATCCCTGGGGCCTGGGATGGAGTCAACACCGCACTCCTGGGGAGGGGGATTCCCAAGGCCTGCTGCGGGGCCATCACCCCACTCGGGGCGGGGGGGTGGTGACCCGGAAACCTGGGGCGGGGCAGGCCCCCCGCTCCCGGGGGGATCCCCGGGGCCCGAGATGGAGCCGACAGCCCACTGTGGGGGGAAACCGCAGCCTGGGCTGAGGCCAGCATCCCACTCATGGGGGATCCCCGGGGCGGGGCGGGCACCCCCGGCGCTGCTACTCAGGGTCGCTGCGAGGCAACGCAGGGCGGAGGCGGCGGATCCGCTTCGTTTCGGCAGGGCCGGGCCGGGCCGGGCCGGACGGGGAAGCTAAGTGGG
>VYXB01002933.1:1095333-1156068 GCA_013397135.1 Pachyramphus minor
AAGGGTGGGGGTCTGGGGGGTTAGTTTGGGGTTTGTGGAGTAGAAGGGTGGGGGCACCCTGAGGTTCTGGGGGGGGACTGTGGGGTGGGTAGGAGGATCCTCTGGGGCTGAGAGGCTGTAAGGGGTCCTGAGGGACCTGTGGGGCAGGTGGGGCCTGTGAGGGGAGGCTGTGGTGCCTGTGAGGGGGAGCTGAGGGGCATGTGTAGGGCTGGGGACATATGAGTGGGTCTGTGGAATGGGGGAAGTTTTGGGAGGTCTGGGGGGAGGAGCAGGACAGGCCCTGAGGGGTCTGTGAGGGGCTGTTGAGGGAAGGGGAGAATGTGGGTCTGGGAAGACCAGAGCAGGTTTGGGCATCCAGGCGGCTTGGTTTGCAGGCCCAGATGGTTTGGTTTGGGGTCCAGGATAGACTTGGTTTGGGCATCCAGGGGACTTGGTTTATTGGCCCAGGGGGTTGCTTTGTGGTCCAGGATAGGCCTGGTTTAGGGGTCCAAAGGTTGCTTGGTTTGGGATCCAGTGGGCTCAGCTGGGGGGTCCAAGAAGCTCTTGATTTGGGGGTTCAAGGTGTTGGTTTGGGGTCCAGGATAGGCTTGGTTTGGGGGTGCAGGAGTTTGGTTTGGAGGTCCAGGATAGGCTTGTTTTGGGGTCCAGTGGGTTTGGTTTGGGCAGCCAGGGAAGCTTAGTTTGGAATCCAGGGGGCTGCCACGGCACAAATCAGGAATAACAGGGTCCCTGAATCTTGGTGCACACCACAGCAGAGCCCAGAGTGACCCATCCCTGTCCTAAATCCGTCCCTGCCCTAAACCCCCATTCTCTAGGGAGGCCGACATGCCCATCGACGTGGAGACAGTGACGCCCACCCCGGTGCCCCTGTATGACAACCAGAAGGCCCGGAGTGTGATGAACGAGTGCGAGAGGCACGTCATGTTCGCACGCACTGACGCTGACGCACCTCCACCCCCTGATGACTGGGAGGAGCACATCAACAGGTATTCAGGGACAGCAGGGACAGGAAATTCTGGTACCCCCTGCAGTGCTGGGGGAATTTGAGTGGGACGAACACTTATCAGGTACCCAGGGAGAGCAGGAACAGGGAATTCTGACACCGCCTGGAGTGCTGGGAGGGTTTTGGTGAGACTGGACACACAGAGATGTTACTGAACTGAGTTTTGTTCAAGGAAAATGGATTTTTGTTTCCATACTCATCTGGCTGCTGTGAAATCTGGGTGTGATGGTGAGGGATGGCCCAGCTGGCGAACCTCTCCCACATGGAATCATAGAACCATTAAAGCTGGAAAAGACCTCCATCGTCATTGAGTCCAACCTGTGCCCGATCCGTATATTGTCACCCAGCCCAGAGGACTGAGTGCCACATCCAGTTTTTCCTTGGAAACCTCCAGGGATGGGGACTCCACCACCTCCCTGGGCAGCTGCTTCCAATGCCTGACCACCCTTTCTGTGAAGAAATTTCTCCAGATGTCCATCCCATGAATCCATCTCATGTATTCAGGGGAGGTTGGGACAGTGAGTCATAGAGTGATAGAACAGATCCATAGACTCATTTGGGTTGGAAAAGCCAAATTTTTAAGGTCATTGAGTCCACCCATTCCCCACCACTGCCAAGGCCACTAGAAACCCATGTCCTCAAGTGCCACATCCACAGGGACGTTAAATCCCCCCAGAGGTGTGGACTTCACCCCTGTACCAGGGCTGAATGGCTGCTTCCATGAGGGAATTTCCCCAGTATCCAACCTGACCATCCCCTGGCACAGCTTGAGGCCATTTCCTCTCATCCTGTCTCTTGTTCCCTGGGAGCAGAGCCCGACACCCTCTGGCTCTGTCCTCCTGTCAGGGAGTTGCAGAAAATAAGAAGGTCCTGCGTGAGCCTCCTTTTCTCCAGGTGGAGACCCCCCAGCTCCCTCAGCCCCATCCTCAGCTCCATTCCCTTCTCTGGACACACTCCAGCCCCTCAATGTCTGTATTGAGGTGAGGGCTCAGAACTGTCCCCAGGATTGGAGGAGCCTCAGCAATGCCAAGCACAGGCAGGGATATGGGGAGTCATTGGATTACACATAGATCATCCGTTCAGCCATGTTGCAATGTCAAAGAAAATGAGGATGTGCATAAATTCCACCCTGTGGAACCCTCCAGCCCACAGTGTTAACACTATGAGGGATTTGGTTGTTTTATGGACAGCAGCTCTCAGGCCCCCGGTGTGTCTGTGACAGCTCCTGTGTGTCTCTCCCCACAGGACAGGCTGGACCATGGCCCAGAACAAGCTGTTTAACAAGATCCACAAAGCACTGCAGTCGGACAGGTTGGCTCGCCTGGCCAGTGAGGGGGTGAGAGCTGTTGTTGTCTGTCCTTCCCAACAAAGCCAGGATGGAAGTCTTGGCCTTTGAGTCATGTAGCCTCAAGGAACAGGCAGCTCTGGGCTTCTTTGAGCCATGACTTTTGTGGAATCATAGAATATCCTGAGTTGTGAGGGACCCACAAGGATCATTGATCCAGCTCCTGAACAGACACCCCAGCAATCCCACCCTGTCCCTGAGAGCATTGTCCAAACACTCCTTGAGCTCTGGCAGCCTTGGAGCTGTGACCTCTGTCCTGGGGAGCCTGTTCAGTGCCCAGCCGCCATCTGGGGGAAGAACCTTGTCCTAATATCCAACCTAAACCTTCCCTGACACAGCTTCAGCACGTTCCCTAATGTCCTGTCACTGGTCACAGAGAGCAGAGATCAGAGCTGCCCCTCAGGAGGAAGTTTTGGCTTTCTGTGAGGGCTCTCCTTGGCCTCCACTTCTCTTGCAAGGACAGGCACTGCTTCCAGGGGGTCTTAGTGCTGCCCAAGCCAACACTTCCCTATGGATCAGGATGCATGTGACATACTTGATTTTCCCTGTAACTGTTCCTTTTGGATTTCCTGGTCTTCAGGCTTGCAATGAACCTGTCCTGAGGAGGATAGCAGTGGATAAATGTGCCCGGAGGGTGCGCCAGGCCCTGGCCAGTGTGAACTGGGACACCAAACTTATCCAGTGGCTCCACACAACACTGGTGGAGACCCTCAGCCTGCCCGTGCTGGCCGCGTACCTGGATGCTCTGCAGACCCTGAAAGGAAAGGTGATAAAAGCAGTGGGAGACTTGGCTGTCATGGATCACCTTCTCCCTTTATCCAGCTCGCAGATGGAATTGTTATCTCTTGTTTTGTGTGTGTTTTCTCAGTCCCTCCTGGCCTTTGGTTTCAGATCCCCACGCTGATCGACAGGATGCTGCTTTCCTCCACGGCCAAGACAGGAGCAGCTGGGGCTGAGGCTCTGTCCCTGCTGCTCAAGAGGCCTTGGGACCCAGCAGTGGGTGTCCTGTCCCATAATAAACCAGTAAGTGCCTCTGGGGGCTTGTGGGGAGTGAGAGGTCCCACATCAGCTTTATTCTTCCTCTTCTACCTCTGTCTTCTCTGCTCTTTCCCCCTGCATTAGACTTGCTCATTGATGGGGAGTCCTTCTATTGGGCACATTCCCCCTGGGCTATCCCAAGGGAGCTTTTGCTTGGGAAATTCATACTCCTCTTCTTTCCACCTCTGTCTTCTCCCAGGGCTCTTTTCCCCGTGTTTTTGACTTTCTCAATGGCAGGGACTCCTCTTGTTGGGCATATTCCCCGTGGACTATCTCAAACTTTGGCTTGGGAAAACAGTCACTTAATGAGCTGAGCAAGGTCCCTCCTGCTTCCCTGTGCAGGCCAGGCAGGCAGTGAGGTACCTCCAGAGAAGTTGCTCTCCCTGACAGGTCTCTTGTTGAACTTTGCAGAGCAAGTTGCCTGGTTCCCCTCTCATCCTCATTGCTTCCTCTGGCCCTGCCAACTCCATGTTCCCTGCTTCCCGACGGCACCGCTTCTGGCAGTCACAGCTCTCCTGCCTAGGAAAGGTGTGTGGGCTTGCCTTTGGGGGAAGGACAGAGCTGCTTCCAGAAGCCTTTGGTGCACCAAAATCCTTTGAAAGCAGAGGCTGACACTTGCCAGCCTCAGGGTTTGCCATTGGAGACTGCACAGGGATGCATTTGCCCAAATCTGATGTGTTTGGGTTTTTTTGATACTGTTATTAAGGATTGATGAGGGTTCTGGTAGGAAGATGTTGGATAAGGGAGGCTGGAGGTCATGGTTGTCCTCTTGGCTATGGAGCTGCTCACTCATCTCCCACTGGAGTGAGGGGAGGTGGTTTCTGTTGGGTATCCATGGGGAGTTCTCCAGTTACTGTGGTTCTAGTAGCTAGAAATGAATCCTGGGGTAAAGGAGAGAAAGCACAAGTTCATGCATAAAATAGGTTCCATTCTGTGCTAATTGTTGTCGGCACCTGTGGTCCTCAGTAAGGCCTTGGTTAATTCCTGATTTTCTCTCTCCACTGGCAGGTGATTCCCATTGCCACCTCCCTGCTGAACAATGGCAGCGGGGTGGGAGTGCTGCAGTGTCTGGAACACATGATTGGGGCTGTGAGGGGCAAAGTGGCAGAGGTGAGGGAGAGGTAAAGGGTTTATAAGGGAGCCTTTGTGCTCCCATTGACCTTATTCCTGTTCCTGGAGGTGCTGTGCTACCCCAGGGCATCATCCCATGATCTGTCCTGCTTCTGCATCCCTGTGGTTTTGTCTCCCATAGATTCACAACCACTTCTCTCACAAGCAGATCATCCTGATTGGGTGGAACACAGGTGCCTTGGTGGCCTGTCACGTGAGTACCTGATTCCTTTACATCCTCAAGGAAGCACAAGGATATGGATCTATTAGAGCAGGTCCAGAGGAGGCTGCAGAGGTGCTCCAAGGGATGGAGCCCCTCTGCTCTGGAGCCAGGCTGGGAGAGCTGGGGCTGTTGACGTGCAGAAGACCTCTCCAGGGAGACCTGAGAGGCCCTTCCAGTGCCTGAAAGGGCTCCAAGAGAGCTGGAGAGGGACTTGGGACAAGGGATGGAGGGACAGGACAAAGCAGAATGGCTTCCCACTGCCAGAGGGCTGGGTTAGATGGGATATTGGGAAGGAATTCCTCCCTGTGGGGGTGGTGAGGGGCTGGGATGGAATTCTCAGAGAAGCTGTGGCTGCCCCAACCCTGGAAGTGTTCAAGGCCAGGTTGCACTAGGGTTGGAGCAACCTGATCTAGTGCAAAGTGTCCCTGCCCATGGCAGGGGTTGGGACTAGATGGCCTTTAAGACTCCTCCAACCCAAACCCTTCCAGGGTTCTGTGATTCTCCCAGAGCCCTCTTGGTAGCCTCAGCTCATAGATGGATTTGAGAGACTGTTACACGTGTTGGGTTCTCCTTGTCCCTTTGCTCTTTCAAGGCCTGCTTTTGACCAGTCTGTGGTTGTGGGCTGTTAGCAACTTGAGTCATTTAACGTTTTCTAATCACTCTTTTAATCTCCAAAGCCAAGTGTAGCTATGGAAGGTGTTTCTGTGCCTGGAACAGCAGCTTTTGCTCCCAGGATGCTCTGTGCTGTGAGAATGCTGAGTGCTGCTCTCTCTGCCCAGGTTTCTGTGATGGAATATGTCACTGCTGTTGTGTGCCTTGGATTCCCACTGCTCACTGTGGATGGCCCCAGAGGGGTAAGGACCAGGTGGAGCTGTTGAAAGGACTCTGCTTGTCTTTAAACCTCCCTACATTGTTTTATGGAATTAGGCTTGGAATTCCAGTGAAATTGGCATATATTTTGAGGAAGGTCTGTGTGACTTTGTCTTTGAAGGAGGTGTTGCATTCAGAGTAGGGACTATTGCATTCCTAGTGGGATTCTTGATGGAATAGCAGGTGTGAGAGGTGCTGTGTGTGCTTGTATTGGCTGTGGCCTGTCTTTGCAGCTCCTTGCTGAATGTGTGGATCCCTCATTAGCTGTATCATTTGGCACCAGAGCTGGTTTATTCCTTTGTAAGCTGACAGAATGTGACTGGCTTGGGAATAATTAGAGCTGTGCTAATGCAGTGGCTTATTCCGAGGGTGTTGGAAATCTATCTGGGAGGTGTTTGCCGGAGCAGTTTTCATCTAGACTCAGTACAGCTGTCAATCCCATCGGGATTCACCCCAAGTGCTTCTTCAGGTGTTCAGCTCCAAGGATTCTTCATTCTGGCTAAGCCCTTCCAGACGGCAATTCCCTGTGCTCTTGCAGGATGTTGATGACCCCCTCCTGGAGATGAAGACCCCTGTCCTATTTGTCATTGGGCAGAATTCCCTGCAGTGCAACATCGAAGCCATGGAGGATTTCCGGGAGAAAATCCGTGCAGACAACAGCATGGTGGTGGTGGGGGGAGCAGATGACAACCTCAGGTAACGCCCTGTCAGGTGAATACTCTCTCTTCCCAGGAATTCTGGGCAACATCTGGGCATGCTGTGTAAATAAACCCCAGATTTGGTACTGAAACTAAGTGGAAATGGCATGAAAATGCTCCATACTTGGGTGAGTTTGGAATAACTGCACCAAAAAGCTGAGCTGGTTGTGTATGGGAATGGGGTTGCCTGATCTAGAGTTGGGCCCAGCAGCACAGATCAGGTTTTAGAGCATTGTATGAATCAGAAATCTCTGGTGGGAAAAATCAGTAAAGGAGAGAAAAGAAAGAAACGTAAAATTCTGGCACTGGGTCTGGAGAAAGAGCTGTGAAGTGTTAGATTTGCTTTGGAAAATGCTTTGGGATGCTGGATGTTTTTCCTCAAAGTTTGTCTTGGCACTTCTGAGGGATCAATCTCATCCTTCCAGTAGTTGGTACTCTTGGGTTGTGACATGAAGGCTCTTACTCAGGCCTTACTCAGTATGTAACTGGGTAAGGGAGCCACCCTGTGTCACTTGAATCTTCCTCTCAGGTGAAGATGATGTGAGGGTGAAGTAGAAAACCAAACGTGTTGATTTCCATCTGTTTTCATTTCCCAGGATAAGCAAAGCCAAAAAGAAATCAGAAGGCCTGACTCAGAGCATGGTGGATAGGTGTATCCAGGTAACCATGAGGATCTTCCCTTCACACTTCCAAAAAAAGGGGTAATCCCTGCTGAAATGTCTCAGTGCCCAAAGGTTCCAGCCAAGATTGGTTGGACTGAAGGGAATCTGTCTCCTGAGGGGAATTTGGAAGTGACTGTTTCAGGAGGAGAGACATGAGATTCCTGGTGGTGCCTCTTAAAGATTCCTGATAGTGCCCCTTAAAGATTCCTGGTGGTGCACCTTAAACAAGGAGCAGTTTCCTAAGTCTCCCAGGGGACACAGGTGGTATTTTTGGGATATTTTTGGGAAGTTTGAAGAAACTATCGTATTTCTGTCCCAGGTGTCCAAAATCAGCGGGGTGTGAGTTTTAATGAGAAAGCCAAGGTCTGTCTGTGAGGTTTTAGAGATTCTCCCTGTAGAATATTAAACCTCCAGAGCCTTATGCATTTGTCCCTTTGGGAATCTCATTCTTTGATTTGTCTGTGAGTTTATAGGAAATCTTCTTGCAGGATATTAAAACTCCAGAGCCTTATCCATATGTCCCTTTGGGAGTCTCATTCCTGGGTCTGTCTCTGAGGTTTTAGGGATTCTTCCTGCGGAATATGAAACCTACAGAGCCTTATCCATTTATCTTTTTGGGAATCGTATTCCTCCTTTGCTTCAAGCTGTAAAGATCCATCGTTAGAGACCTGCCCACCTCTTAATCCAGCTATTTATTCCCTCCTCCCTAGGATGAGATAGCTGACTTCCTGACTGGTGTGCTGACTCGAGCTGAGAGCCACTCGGGCTCTGACCCCCGGGACCTGGATGCTGAGAAGAAGAAAAAGCCCCGTGACTCTACTAGGAGGGATCTGTCCTTTGACTTGCCAGAAAGGAACAGCAGACCTACCTCCCCTGCAGCCAAAGTGCCGGCCTCACCCTCAGGATCAGAGGTGGGAGCTTTTCCCAGGGTAATTCCAGCTGGGAAAGGCTGAGGTTGTGTAGAGTGCCACTGAAATATGTCGTGAGAGCTGTGATTAGCGTTGAAGATGGAGGTAAGAGGATCTGGAGGGGTGATGCCCTCAGGTTTTGCCAGGGAAGGGTTAGATTGGGTATTAGGGAAAAGTTTTCATGGAAAGGTTTGTAAAGCATTGGAAGAGGCTGCCCAGGGCAGTGGTGGAGTGACCATCCCTGGAAGTGTTCAAAAAACACATGGCACTTGAAGGTGTGGTTTCGTGGTTACTGTGGTGGTGGGTTATGGCTGTACTTGATGATCCTAAAGGTCTTTTCCAGCCTTAACAATTCCATTGTTCCAACAGCTTGTGGTGAGGCAAATGAACCTGCAGAGATAGGTGTGCTCCAGCTGAAGGGTTCCTGACCCTCAGGGTTAAGACTGACTTGGGAAACGTGGGGATAAGAGGTGTCCTTCTCTTCCAGCAGGACTTATCCAGCGTCTCCAGCAGCCCCACTTCCAGCCCCAAGACCAAAGTGGCCACCATGTCCCTCCAGAAGCCCCCCACGGTGGGCACCACACAGCTCCTCAAGAGGCAGGTGCCAAGGGCAGACACAGTCCTGACACACAAGCAGGCACAAGGTAATTTCCTGCAGCTTTCCCACCCTTTTAGCATCCAGATTCTTGGTCCTTGTCCTAGTGTGTGGAGGTTTTTGTCTTCCGAGTCCTGTCTTGAATTCCAAACTCCCCATGGCAGCTTTTTCTCCAGCTTAGTCCCTGTAGCTGCCATCTGAAGGGATTGGAGGGTTGGAATTAGGTTGGGAATGGTGTTTGTGGAGCTTGTGGAGTCTTCCTGCTGTTGGGAGTGGGAAGGACCTTCACTTTGGCTCCTCAAATCCCTCTGTAGCCTTGCTCTAATCCTTTTGGAAGTGGGAGCCCCTTGTCCAGTGTCATGAATCCTTGAAGGCTCCCTGAGAAGAGCCTAAAGGTGCTCAGGAGATGGTTGAATTGAGACTGAAACTGTGGGATTTGGGGAATTATAGAGTGATCTTGCAGTAAATGGCTGTGGAGAACCTGCTCTGAATAAGAACCCACCCTGTGGGGTTTTGTGTCCTATTAATGTTGATTGAAAACCTTTCTGTGCAGCTTCATTGTGGTGGTGAATGCCGGGAGTGTAGGGAATGGTTTTGTGGATGAGGATCCTCCTGGCAGATCTCTGGGCAATAGTTCTCCAGCCTTCCTTTTCTCCTTATTTCTTTGCCCAGGGCAGACCTAAACAGGGTCATTGTTGTCTCCTGCAGCAGTGTGACCTTCCACATTCTCTGAAGCCTTTTCCTAATTCGGGGATAGACTCCAGGGGAAAGCTGAAGCTTGCCTTTTCCTTAATTTCTCAGACCATGGACTGAAGGACTGTATTCCTTTTTTGTTGTAGCTGAGGGAAGTAGTTTCCAAGTGGTACATGGGAGGCAGGAGGAGGGTCTTTTTGGGTCTTTGGCTGTGTCATGGCTCTCTGGTTTAGTCAGCGATGCTGCTGCTCCTGGCTGGAGCTGCTCAGGGATGTTCTGGCTCACGTCTCGCAGCTGCTCTCAGCTCCTTGGTTCAACTGAGCCAAGCTTAGCTATGCTCTCTCAGCCAGGCCTGCTCTTGTTTCCAGGGCCTTTTCCTAGTGGCTGTGGGGCTGGAGAGGGCTTCAGGTGAAAGGTGGGATGAGGAGGAGGTGGCTATGTCTCTGTTGTACCCATGGCTGGATGAGTTGTGTCAACAGATCTGTCCCTGCTCCAAGGTCTGTCTGTGGTGTCCTTGGAGCTCCCTGTCCCCTCTAGAGATCCTGTGATCCTGTAATTCTCTCTGATTCATTTCAGCTCAGTTTGCTGCTTTTCTGAAACAAAACATGCTGGTGAGGAAAGCTCTTCCTCCTGGCACCTCTTCATGTCTCTTTGGTGAGTATCCCCTCACTTCCCACTGTCTCTCTCCCTGTCTCCCTCCTCTCTGTCTCTGCTCCGTTCTTCCAGCATCTTCCTCTCCCCTTGCATTGATTTGGGGATGTGGCCCAACATGTCCCCTTGTCCCCCTCTTTGCTGTATTTGGAGCTGGAGCCAAGGGCCCACTTTACCTGGGAGCTGGGACTTTTCCTGAGCTCTTCCCTGTTCTCGGTGGATAAAGGCAGTGTCTGGCAGCTGGTTTGCTCTGATGGACTGAAGCTTTGTGCACAAGTTTAACCCTTTTTCCTTGCTGGGAGTGAGAAGGGGACATGGACATCAACCTGAAGAGACCATGTGTGGTTGTGGTGGAGCGTCCCAGACACATGGGAGAGAAACAAGGGACAGCCAAGGGACAGCCAAGTGACGCGGAAGGGACATGTGGAGCAGCTTTACTTGGCCTGAGGGAATTAGAGAGAGTGGAGAGGTCAGAGAGGAGTATGGCTTCGGGAAGCTGTGATGGATCGGGGAGAGGGATACTGTCTGGACCAGGAGACTTGTGGAAGTGAGCACTCCATAGTCCTGGAGTCACTCAAGTTGAGCACAAGAGGTGACTCAGTATGTCGTGCTCTGAGGGTTTGAAATCAAGGGGCAAAATCCATAGTATCTAAAGATGTGTTTTACCATCATGAATGACAGTGAATGTGTGAATCTGGGGTTAGGAGGGGAGGAAAGGTGGAAATCCAAGGCTTTGGGAGGCTGTGGTGGTGTCACGTGAGTGCGTCAGTTTTCCATTAGGATGCTGAGAGCTGGCATGGGTGAAAAGTTCCTCTGCCGCCCCAACTGCTGCTGCCTTCAGCTCTCCAACCATGGTAATCAACCCCTGAGCCAGGTATTGCCCCAGGCTGGTGGTTTCAAAGGTTTCTTTCCCTCTTGAGCCATGCTTAAGGGTTTCTTTCTCTGTGGAACCTCGCTCAAAGCTCTCCCCTGTGCCATGAGGGGAGGGAGCACACTTGGAGCCCTGCAGGAGAATCCCCAGCTGGTGGGAGCTGTGGAGAGCCTGACACCAGTCTGGGAGGTGTATTCATAACTTCAAAAGCCAGTTAAAATCTCCGGGCTTGTTACTGCCTGAGATGTGAGGCAGGAAGCTGGGTGTAGCTTCATGGATCCATAGGGAAGAACAGAGTCCTCCCTGGAGTGGTGGGGACACAGAGGGACATTGGGTCACTGCTGGTTGATGCTTTGAGGGACGCCTGACACCTGTGCATGTGCCTTTCACTGTCCTGCCTGGCTGGTGGCCCTTGGGTGGGGCTGTGGGGCCTGCAGGCTGTGCACGGCTCCGAGGACTCTCTGGATGCATCTGAGTCTGGATGGAGCACGTTTGGAGGTGGGGGAAGGCATGGAAGTATTGCACGAGTGAATAGGTCTCAGGTCCAGCCATGGAGAGCAGGACAGAGAACTTGGCACTTGTCTTGGGGACCAGAGCAGCCCCAGAATGCTTGGAGTTGCCTGAAATTTCAGGATTTGACTGCAATCCTGTCCTACATCCACAGTTCTGAGGTGTGTAGGTGGTACACAGTGTATAAATATATACATACACACATCTATATCTATTTTATACAATATATATCCACCTGGGTATTTATAAATAAAAAGGGATGTACATCTTGGCCTCTAGGCTGTGGAATACACAGCTTGGATGCCCAGGACCATCTAGAAACAGGGAATTCCCAGCATTTCAGGCTGGGTGGATGATTGCGGGAAATGCTGAATGGGCAGGATATGGCAGCTCATGGCCATGTCTTGTTCTTGAGCTGTTGTGGGTCCTCTGCTTTTTCACAGGCTGTGGCCCTGGGAAGTTTGTGCTTTAGGGAGTATGGAATTGGTGTGACACATCAAGGATGCAGCAGCAAAATGACATATTGGTGTGGAAGAGAACTCTCAACATGTGGGTTTTCTCCCCAAGTACCAGTGTGGGGCTTTGGGGGGCTTGGCTTTGCTGCAGCACCTTTTCTGCTTTGCTTGGTGCCTCCCAAAAACCTGCCCAGTTCCAGGAGGAATAATAGGTGTGCAAATCCCTTGGCTGTGTTGGAGGAGCAGGTAGGCTGAGCTCTCATCCTGCACCATTTCTGCAAGCTCCACCCTGATCCCCTCACCTGGAAATTAGGGATGTTGGAGGGGCCTAATGCCAGGATTTGGATGTACCCCACTTTGAAATGAAAAGTGTTAGTGTGGAGGTGTGGTATCACTGTCCGTTTCCCTTCTCTGCAGAGGCAAGACAGATGTTACATCCCATCCTGCCTTAGCCTGTGAGTAGCTTAAGCCAAATCCTGGCCTTAAGTCAGCACAGGACAGGCAGGAGCCAGCTGAGGTGGAAAGGAAAGCATGTTCCTGGTGCATGGGAGTGGGCAAGGTTGGCATGGAGGGAGCTGAGGAGGTGTGTGCATTGGCATGTGTCCCTCCTGTGCCCAGTGGAGCAGCGCTGACCTCGAGGTGCTCAAACAGCTCCTTCTGTGTCCCCCAGTTCCGGTGCCAGAGCCCTCGGAAGGGGCTGAGAAAGATGATGTGCGTTTGCAGCTGAAGAGGCACCAGCCCCCCAGCCCGACCCAGTGCTCCAAATCCTCCAAACGAGCCAAAATCAAGGTGACCATTGTCTCTCACGGGGATGCTGCTGCCATGGGCGCGGGAGCTGCCCTCACCACTCAGGCAGAAAGTGAGTTGTGGCTGCACAGCTGCTTCTTAACCCAAAAACAGGGCCCTGGCTGTGCCCAGACATGCCCTCAGGGGCACCTGCAGGGAGGGGAGGGAGCTGTGATTTATTGACCTATTGCTTCTATTTTTGGAGGAGTTTGCTGCAGAAAAGGTGGTGGATCGAGGTGTGAGTGGCTTGGGGGCAGCTGGGCAGTGTGATGTGTCAGGGCTTGGCAGGAGCCTGTTTTCCATAGCGGTTGGAATTGCACACTCCAGCAGAATGCTTGGCTGCAGCCTGGAACTGGGAGGTGAATTTTATACCTTCCTGTGGTCTTCCACATTCCTCTGGTTTTGCACTTTCCACTAGTCTTACTCCCTCCTTCCTCTGAGTATGGAGCTGCTGCTGGAAGCAGAATGCTGGTCCTGCTGAACTCCTTGCTCCATGTAGGTCAGGTGCGTCTCTGGTACCACTCCTCCTACCTGGAATGTGCTCGTGCTTTAGGGATGGCAACCATGTTCCTCCCTTTGGAAGACCTTTGTGTGTTCAGACACTTCAGCCCCCTGGGGCAAGGAGTCTGGCACAGCACACATTTGATGCACATATAAAAGTTTCAGCTTTCCTACCTCTACATCTGGGAAAACCCACGACAATATGTCCTGTGTCCAAGAAGAGGTGATGTGCTCCATCTTCTTCCCCTTGAGCCTTTGGAAGAGAGGCCAAAAGCTTTGGCTGCTGTTCCCTGTGACCCTGAAGGATGTTGTCTTGTCTGGAGTGTGTGTTTTCCTCCTGCCAGAGCTCCAGATCCGTAAGGTTATGGACTGAAAGTGGCTCCATTCTGCTCAGAAATCAGAGCTTTTCCAAGCTGAGAAATAATTCTGTTCCTTTCCAAGCACCTCTTTGCTAATTTAACAGTTGTTTTGAACTGGGAAAGTATCTAAATCCACATCCTTTTGGAAGGTTACAGTTGATCTTCGGGCAGCTTTGAAAATCTCTGCTTTCTGGAGTCTTTTTTTATTTTATTTTTTTTTTAATTTTCCAAACTTTACTTCTTTTCACAGAAAGGAAATGAATTACAGAAGTAAAACATGAACCAAAACAAGAATTCCCTCTTACCCGATGTGAGCAGGAGGAAAGCACAAGACAAACAGAGTTGTATCCCAAAAAATGCTGCAATAAACAAATCTCGTGACTCGTCGCATCCCTGTGTATTTTGTAAAGTGTCTTTAATTAGAGAATCCTTACAAAATCCATCAGCCAGATTCCAAAAAATCCATTGAGGTGGTTCAACTGTGCCATAATGGACCTAGGAGGGGATTAGTGGAGACAGTGTTTAGGAGAGAGATTTGGATTTGGTGTCGAGGGGCTGAGATTCCTGAGATTTGGAAGCTGATTCCTTCAATCTTGGCTGTCAGTCCACAGTGGTTTTGATTGGACTTTGTTCCTTGGAATGTGTGTTTTTCCTGGAGAAGATGTTCTGGGAGCAGGATGAGCCCATGGCCGTGCCTGTGGGTACTTGTGTGAGAGGGGGATCCCTAAAAATTCCCTAAAACCCCATGGAGGAGGGAAAATGAGGATTGTCCTTTTTCTCTTGCAGTTGTCTCCGGAAAGCCAGTGCCCATGGCCGTGTCTGGAGTGAAGGAGCTCTCGGGGCTGCTCTCCACCCCCAAGTGAGTGGAAATTTGGGATTTATGAGCTGTGGGTCTCTTTGACAGGAAACACCACAACAGGGACACTCCTGCATATGGAGCTTTCTAGTTTCTTGCTTCTCACTGGAATGTTCTGCCATGTGGGAGGAGACTCTTGGGCTCCTGAAAACTCTTTGTCACCTGGGAGTTGAGCCTGGAAATGGCAGAAATGGGCAGAAGTAGAAGGTATTGTGGCTGTTGGGTTATGTTTTATGTAGTTCCCCAAATTCAGGTTATCTGTTTTTTGAATGACAGGTGGCTTTGGCAGAAATTCAGCGTTTAATCCTTCCCTTCATTCCCTTTGATGGTCAAACTTTTATTCTCCCAAAGACAAGGAAAAGCCTCAAAGTGACTCATGAGGGTCATTAACTGCCCATAGGGATTTCTGTTGGGGGATGAATCTCATGTTGATGCCTGTTTTCCCTTCTAATTCTAACCCAAGCTGTGGGCAACCAGACTCTGATCTTGTTGCCCAGAGGGATTGTGGATTCCCCATCCCTGGAAGTGTCCAAGGCCAGGTTGGACAGGGCTTGGAGCAACCTGGTCTGGTGGAAGGTGTCCCTGGGTGGAACTGGATTTGAGGTCCCTTCCAACCCAAACCGTTTTGAAATTCTGTGATCCGGGAGAGGAGAAGAAGAGTTATTTTAAACAGAAAGTAGGTTTTAAACAGGGAAAGTGTCACTTTGGGGTCAACGACTTTTGTGTAGGGTGACCCAGAGGGGTGCACACTTGTAACAAGCCCTTCCAGTTTGGAAATTCATGGATTTTGCCATAGGTGCTTCTGCAGTGGAACAGGGAAACTTCCCTTGGACTTGATGATCTTAAAGGCGTTTGACAACCTTAGCAATTCCATGGTTCTCTTGCTTTGGGCTTTTGTAGCTCAGCTTCCTTCCTTCAGGAGTCCTGCTGGTTGTTTGGGTTGGTGCCATGTGTGTCCCTGTGCAGTTTGTCACTGACTGGAGCCTCGTTCTTCTCTTTTAGGCTGAGTTCAGCAGCAGAGGCCTCGCTAAGTCCTGTTCCAGCTGGAATTCCCAGTAGCACACCTCCCAGTACATTCCATGCCCTGCAGAGCAGGCTGGTGGCCAGCAGCACCCATGGCCTGCAGGCCCAGCCAGCCAGTGCCCTCCAAGGTACCCTCCTCCCCATGTCTGTCCTGGGAAGGTAAAAGGTAAACCAGGTTCAAAATCACTCAGCGGAGCCTCTTGCATTCCCTGGTTGCCTTGGGTCTGGGTGAGGCGGGATTTGCTGTGGAAAATCCAGTGGGATGCAGCAGCTGACCTGATAATTGTGTCACTTGTATGTAATGATGCCTTGAAACACCGAACCCGACCTCTTCTTGCGTCTTGGGTTTCACAGGTGACCCCATTTGTCACTGCAGCAGTGGAATGAAGCTGTGCCAGGGGGATTTAGGTGGGATATTGGGAAAAGGTTCTTTCTTCAGAGAGTGGTCGGGCACTGAACAGGCTCCAGTTGGTTGTGGCCCCAAGGCTGGCAGAGCTCAAGGGGTGTTTAGACAACACTCTCAGGGACAGGGTGGGATTGTTGGGCTGTCTGTGCAGGGCCAGGAGTTGGATCCATGATCCTTGTGGATCATCCAACTCAGGATATTTCATGATTCTATGAAACTTGTGGCACTGTGTGTGTAGAGCAGGTTGGAGGGTTCCTTGCCAGCCTACTCGTTAAAGAGCAGGTTTCCAGCCATGGGACACGCCTGGAATTTCATGCTGGTGAATTCTCCAAGCCTGATTTGATTCTTTTCCTGGATTTTTATTTTTTTTTTTTTAGGAGCAGCATCTGCCAGCAGCCTGCTCCAAGGGCTGAGCTTCAGCCTGCAGGACATCGGGACCAAGGCATCCACTCTCCCTGCCAGCATGGCTGCTGCTGGGCCACCTGTGCAGGTATCCACTGGGGATCCCACAGGGAAGCTGAGTGCAGGCTGGAGTTAGAGGGAGCTTGGATAAGGCCCTGTTTGCTCCAGGACCAGGAGAGATGAGGAGGGGAGGTTCAGTGACAGATCTAGGGAAGGGGTCAGTGGGAGGTGGTTTCTAGGTAACCTTCTAGAAAATGCTGAGTTGGAGAATGGATTTAGAGGAATCAGGGATCATTCTCATGGATATTCTGGGAAAACACACACCTGTGACCTCTCATGGCACTGCTCATCCCTTCAGCGTGAGGTGATTTCATGTGTGGCTTCATTTGGAGTGTGCTCAGTTTCTCCTATCATAGTATCAAGCTGAAATGAGATGTGCAAACTGGAAGGGACAAGTTTACTGGCATTTAGACCTGTATGTGACCAAGAAAGAAGTGGGAAAACCATGACCTCTAACACCTCTGGCTTTTGTGGGAAGGAGAGGCTGTGCCACCCACTCATCCCCTTTCCTTCCAGGTGCTCAGTGCTGCTTCTTGTCCTTGCAGAGCTCAGCTGTGAAGGCTCCCACAGCCCTGCAGAGCCTCAGTGCCATCACCACGGACACGGGCCCCATCGTCCGCACCATCCCTGTGCCCACCTCCCTGGCCCTGGGGGCCTCAGCCAGCGGGAAGCCTACGGCCATCCACCAGCTGCTGACCAATGGGGGGCTGGCCAAGCTGGCCAGCAGCCTGCCAGGGCTGGCCCAGATCTCGAACCAGGCAGCAGGTGAGGGACATGGGGGCAGGGAGGCACCTGGAACACCCCTGAGAGTGAGGAAGAAGGAAGGACTGGGCTGGAACACCCCTGCACCCTGAAAGTGAAGGATAAGGAGGCGGGGAGATGCCTGGAGCACCCTGAGGGTGAGGGAGAAGGGGGGCTGGAAGGTGATCCAGGTGCCTGGAGCACCCCAAGACCAGCATTCCCAAACCTTTTTCCTTATGGACAAGCACATGTGCTGGCAGTTGCCAAGCAGCTGCCTATGATGAAGAGGCTTCTGCTGCCCCCCAGGCTGCTCATTGTGGCTTCCGCAATCCCTGTGTCTCAGAGACATCTCCCATGTGTGTTTTCCAGGCCTGAAGGCACCCACAACTATTACTGTGACCCTGCGAGGGCAGCCCGGCCGTGTGAGCACCCTGAGCCAGGCGGCCATGGGGACCATCCAGCCCCAGCTGGAGGAGCAGCCCATGCAGACACAGAGCCCTCAGGTAATCTGGGACACCTTTCCCCACAGAACATGTCCATCGCTGCTAACCTGAGCTGTTTGACTGTCACAGTCCAAGGACAGGTGTGGCTGTCGTGGGGAAAGTGTTCTTGGTCACATCTCTTGGATGTGATGAGTTGGTGGTTTGCTGAGGTGGTTGAGAAGATCCAAGTCATCATCATGTCTGTGTCAGGGTTGATTGTGCTTGATAACACAGAATCATAGACTGGTTTTGGTTGCAAGGGACCTTAAAGCTTATCCCATTGCACCCCCTGTCATGGGAAGGGACACCTTCCACTGGACCAAGTTGGTCCAAGCCTGGTCCAGCCTGGTCTCGGATACTTTCAGGGATCCAGGGGCAGCCACAGCTTCTCTTCGAATTCCATCCCACCCTCTCTCCACCCTCACAGAGAAGAATTCCTTCAGATCCCCTGTGAGCACCAGGGGAGTCACTTGTGTAGGTCTGAAACTCCTCATCCATGTGGGAAACAGCTTTTGTGCTTTTCAGTAAAAAAGCTGCTGTGCTTCCCTTCCATCAAGGGAAGCAAGGATGTGACAAGGACATCCTTGTTACCTTTGAGACCCCCTAAATACACAGAAGTGATGAAACTTGGCACAGATTGACTCCAGGGTGAGTAGTTTAGGAAAGGGTTAATTTTTTATGTGGTGCCACTTGAAAGTGGATATTTGATCCTGAGCTCTGACTTTTCCCTGCAATGCTGAGCTTGTGTGTTCAAGGCAGGGCTTAATTGTGTAGCTGGTACAAGAGTTGCTTCAAAAGCAAACTGAAAGCTGCCTTTTACAGGAAATGGGGTGAGCTGTGTGTTTTTGTAACTAATTATAGCCCTTGACATCAGCTCCCTGTCCCTCTGGCCCAGAGGGTTATGTAATTCCTGGAACAGATTGGATTTATAAAAGGCTTTGGGGGATAATGCTGAGGGCTTAAACTCTTGTGTTTTCAGCAGTAGCCAGAGCTGTTGTTGGTTGTTCCCTTTGAAATTCCAGCTGGGCCTTTGCAGGAAGCTGGAAGCCCGCACTTGGATTTAAACTGGGCTTGGATTTTAACTGTGTCTGGAGCATTTGAGCTGCACTTTGAGGCAGTAACTTTCCTTCCCCCTGGGCGTCAAACAGGAGATGGGAGATTCAGGAATCTCCCTGGGGAGTTTGGTGCTAGTGCTTCCCGTGAGAGAGTTTATGTGGCTTTACACTGAAAATACAAGTTAAAAACTTGAGCTTCTCTTTTCAAGAAACTGCTCTGTGGAGCTCTGAGGGTTGGGTGGGTTTCCCCTGGCACTGTGGTGACATCCTGGGAGCAGCTTCAGGAACTGAGGTGATGCTGGATCACACTTCTGTTTCCTGCCAAGATTTACACAGCAAAGTCTCAAGCTGCAAATTTGGGCTGATTTTTGGGGTCTCCTCCAGAGGGCATGAGGAGAGATGATTTCAGCCCTTGTAAGCAGGTAGGAACACCTTTCTTATCCTGAAGTCTCACCCTTTCAGCTCCCAGGGGGAGGAATATTAATTACAGCTAAGGGAGCACCATTAAATTGCTGCACAAGGTAGGAAAATCCAGGTGTGACCTGCCTGGGCATCAGGTGATGCTCAAACTTGAGCTGGAGCAGTGCTGGTTGGTGGTGGAGGAGGAAATCAGACAGATTGGATCCAGAAAGGTGGACATCTGCTGGAAAAGCCACTTTGGAATGTGAATTATGTCAGCACAGCGTGGGGAGGGCTCCTAGGACAGCACAGACTGCACAGGACAGGCACATGAAACGGACGCAGAGGCACATGATGAACCCCTCAGGTGAGGGAATTCCAGGTATTGGGAGCTCTCCATCTTGGGATACAAATCCCAGCTCCCCAGTTGTCCCAGTACTGGACATCTGGTGGCCCCTAGTGCTGTGAGACCAAGCTGGTTTTTGTCAGTTTATCTCTTACAAGCCAGAGGGAAGAGCTGCTAATGTGGAGGATGGTGTGGCTGTTCCAGTTTGTACTGGTGTCACTGCTGTCATTTTTTGGGTCTGTACTACATGGGAATCATTCCTGGTTGTTGTTTTACTACAGGAAAATCCAGAGCTTGGTGATGTCCCTGACAGCCAGAGATGGAGAGGTGGTCAGAGCCATCACATTCCACTCTGGAAAAGGCAATGATCCTTTGGGGATCTGAGCAGGGAGGTTTCCTTGCGGAATCTGAGTGGTCTGGGAATGGAGTGGTGTCAGTTTTCGTTGTTGTGGTTTCCCTGCCTGGGTTGTACCAGCACTGTGGTTGGTTTTGGGGTCTCACTCTGGAGAGTGGACCAGGACAGGTCCGTCTGTTCAGTCTGGAAGAGCTGCAGCGTGCAGCACTGGGATAATCCCAGTGCTCTCTGTGTCCCCATCCCAGGCTTGGCTCAGGTGCACCTCAAGCCCTTGATTTTTGCTTCACATGAAGCAACATTTGCTTCATGGCCAAGATGCTTTTGGGGGGCAGAATTCCCATCAACTCCCAGGGTGAGCACAATGTCCCCCCACTGCTGATCCTCTCCCCTTCTCCACAGTGACCACCACCAGCCCCATGAAGACCCTGTACATCATGTTAGCCGCCAGGCTCTCGGCTCTTACCAAGCCTGGGATGAGTGAGGCTCCTGCTGTGCCCCTCACACTGCTGGCTATCCAGCCTTCCTCCTCCTTCTGCTCCTCCTCCACTGGTGCCCTCCCCTTTGCCACCCCGGTGCACCCCAAGGTGGGACCTGCCCTGCAAAGTCTCTCCAGGATGCTTCCCTAGGGAAAGGTGACAGGACCCTGGGACACCTCAGGGAGAGGGTCAGCCTAGCCAAGAGCCATGTCCTGGGGGCCCTGGAGACCCTGGGGAGGGCTTCCCCCATGGTGGACAATGGCAGCACCGTCATCCACCCCAGGGAGGCTCAAGCCAACAGACACTTAGTGCCCATCCTCAGGCTGGGCAGCTCCTGCCGTAGGGACACCCTGGGACCCACAAGAAGGCTGAGGGGTGGGAAAGGAGCAGCCCCCTGGGCACAGGGGTGATGTTTTTCTGGGTTTGTTGTTGTTTAATAAAAATTTCCTTTTTTATTCTTCTGTGCTGAGTTTGTGGCCACAGCCCTTCCAGAGGCATCTGGGGGGAGCTTGTGGTGAGGATGGATTTCTGGAGTTGTAGAGAAATGGAGGGACAAATACGGGTAGATCCAGTGAAGGATGCACATTGTGAGTCCTGGGAGCAGGGGGGCAGCTCCTGCCTGTACCTCCCTCATAGAGTCAGGGAATCATGAGCAGAAAGGATCATCCATCCACCTCCTGGCCCTGCACAATCACCCCAGCAATCCCATCCTGTTCCTGAAACACTCCTTGAGCTCTGGCAGCCTTGGGGCCATAACCACTGCCCTGGGGAACCTGTTCAGTGCCCAGCCACCCTCTGGGGGAAGAGCTTTGTCCTAATATACAACCTAACCCTGCCCTAACACAACTCTAGCCGTTCCAGGGTCCTGTCACAGAGAGTGGAGTCAGAGCTGCCCCCAATGAGCTCTGCCCTCAGTCTCCTCCACATGGTTTCCCACCTCTGGATAGAAGACTCAGCTGATTCGTCCTGCTTTTGGTAATATGTATTCTGAAAAAGGCTCAGCTTTGATCTGCCTTGAGCCTTGACAGCCTTTACAGCTGTGTTTCCATCAGGCACCTTGAGCTTGAACCACCAGCTGTGATGGGACTTTTGTGGATCTCTGGGATAATCTCAATGCTCCCCATATCCCCATTCTAGGCTGTGGCTCTGCTACACTCCAAGCCCTTGACTTTTGCTTCCCATGAAGCAACATTTGCTGGCTGAGGTGCCTTTGGGGAGCACAATTCCCATGAGATGGAGACCAGTGGAGCCAGGACAGCCCATCCAAGGGCAGGAATGTGCTGAAATCTCCGCTCCCTTCCTCATCCTTCCCAGGGACTTGTGCAGCCTCTCACACACCAGATGACAAGCAGCAGAATTTTTGAGAATGCTGAGCTTTGCACCATCCCAAACCCTGCTGGACCTGGTGCTCCCTTCCCTTTTCCCTGGGCTTTTATGGGAAAAAAGGGTAAGATTTTACTTAGCCAAAAATCTGGGTTCAGCCCAGGCAAAAATTTCCCACAGGAAAAGCTGTGGGTGTGGGATGAGCTT
The DNA here is from genome assembly GCA_013397135.1 of Pachyramphus minor. Lineage (NCBI taxonomy): Eukaryota > Metazoa > Chordata > Aves > Passeriformes > Tyrannidae > Pachyramphus > Pachyramphus minor. Next base: position 1,116,743 of record VYXB01002933.1, read on the forward strand.
AAGCCCAAGTTTGCTGATGGATTCCACCAAACATGGAACCTTCTGTCCAAGCTGATGGTGAAAATATCTGGGATGAGTTTAGATCTTCTCCGGCATCCCCACAAACACAAGGGTTTGCTGTCACTGCTATGGTTTCAAGCACCTCAACTCTTTTTTTCCAGGCCTGAAGCCACAATTTCTAAGGCTGAGACATCCTTAGGGATGTGGCATCTCTGGTGGCCTCACTTCCAGGTGTGACAGAAGCTCTTGGTGGGACAATTTGAGCCCTGTGGCTACATCCTTGCTCCCAAACTGGGGTGTGTAAAATTTCCCATGGAGGATCCAGGACTGCTTGAGTCCATGGTGCTCTTCCCAAAGAGCCTCCAACATCGTGGAGTGATCAGTGCTGCCTAGGAACAATTACTTCCCAATTTCTATCCCAAAACTTGGCCTTTCCATGGATGCAGCAGTGTTGTCCTTCCAAGCTGATTTCTTGCTCCTGCACCAAGCCAGAACAATCTCCAGGGCCAAGGAGGTGCCACTATCCCTCTGCCCTTCCTGCTGTCCCTGCAGATGGGGAGCAGCTGATGTGAGTGCTGTAGCTCTGACAAAGCCTTTGGATCATTTGCAGCAGCTCAGATGGAGCTCCTGGAAAAAAAAAGCACCTGGAGGGAAAAAGCACCTGGGAAAAAGCTGGAAGAAGCTTAGCTGGTTCCCACTTGGACACATGGATGCTCCACGTAATGGCTCCGAATCCCCCAAAACTACTGTGGAAAAGCATCTCATTTTGGATGGAGGTCTCAGCCCTGGAGCTCCATGTTTAGGGTGAGGATCCCCCCAAACCCTGTCTTGATCCCAGAAATTCAGGACAGCCCAAACACCGCCAGGTTCAGACCATCCAGGCAGGTTTATTCCAGGCCCAGCTTTTCCAGGTCTGAAGCATTTTCCAGGCAGACACCCAAACCCTGAAAACCCTCTGGAGCCCTGGAGGGAGGCAATGATTAAAGCCCCCAAATTACATGGGGTGGGAGGCCTGGGGAGTCTCCAAAAATTCAGGCAAAGAGGGATGAGAATGACCATCAACTGGCTCAGCCCTGGCAAAACACAAACCTCCAGCACTCGTTTTGCTCCCTTTTTTATGGGGGGGGGTGTATAAAATATATATAGAACCATGTGATATGTAATTAAGTCACCACCGTAACAAGGTTGGATACAAACAGCTCAAGATCAAGAGTAAAAATTACTCGGTCCAGGTTGTCCCCTCTCAGCCCTGGAGCAGTGACAGCCCCGGCACTTCCCAGTGCAGCAGCCTGGCCTCTCCCTCCTCCACAGGGAATGCTGCTGGCTGGGATGGAATTCCTACAGCTTGGCGTGGCAGTGGAAGGCCGGCACATGCTGGGAGCCATAGGAATGGTGGCTGTGCCATGGGTAGGGCCGGTGGTGCAGGGAATTCCCATAGGAATTGGGGTAGTGCCTGGGGCTGGTACCCAGTGGCCGGCACAGCTCTGGGGGCTGTGTGGATCCCACCACCAAGGGGGTGGGAAAAGCTGGGATGACAAAGGGGTTCATGGAGATTGCAGGGGCCACAGGCACGCCCTGGGTTTTGAGGTGCTCCAGGGGGCTCCCAAAGCTTGGTGGGAAGTGCAGCGCAGCAAAGCTGGGACTGGCCACCACAGCCTTGGGCTTGGCCAGCCTGTGGTGGCCCCCCGGAGGGCTGGAGCCCCTGTCCCTGCTGTTGGCCTCCCTGGGGAATGGGAACACAGCACCAAATTTGGGGCCAAAGGGCTCCTTGTCATCCTCCTCCTCCTCCTCCTCATGGCCATGTCGGGCCCTGGCAGCAGGTCCAGACCCAGGGGGCACCCAGGCCTGCACAGCGGCCCCCCAGCTCTCCCACGCTTTGCTCCGCAGGTCCTGGGGCTGCTCTGGCTCTGGGAAGGCAGGAGGTGGCTCCGAAAAATCCTTCAGTTTGGAGAAGTACCCCCAGAGCGGATGTGGGGTCCTGGGCGGGAGCCCCTCACTGCGGTAGGCGTGGAAGTAGCCAGTGAATATGGCAGGTGCTGGACCCCCATTTTCATCCCTGGGGCACCCCTGGATGTCTGTGCCCCCAGGGGATGTGCTGGTGGAGGGTCCCACCTCATTTCCGATGCTTAGAACTGTATCCTGAGCTCCCGAGGGCTCCGGGTTCCTCTCAGGGGCCAGCTGGGGTGAGTTGTGGCCAGTGGTAGCAGCGTTTGGTGCCCACCAGCCCTCGGGGCAGTGGCGTTTGTGGCAGCGCCGGGACTCAGCCTCGCTCACCTGGGCCAGCAGCTTCTTCTTGGCTAGTGGGGACATGATGGGATGGTTCCCTTTGGAGTAGAAGCTGGAGAAAAGGCACTTGTAGGTCTCGCTATGGGTCTGGTAGGGGCTGGGACACCCGCCCGAGGGGCTGGAGGTCAGGACTGCTGAGCTGGAGCAATGGGGTGGCATTGCTGGGATGGATCCCTGGGCCACCTGGCCCCTCTCTGGGATGTCCCGGGTGTCCTCTGTGCCAGCTGCCACCTCTGTTTTCACCTTGTCCGGAGGCATCTGCAGGCAGAGGGGGTTATTGGGAGGTGGGTACTGTATCCTGGGATGGGCTCCTGGATCCCCCCAACTTCATTCCCCCTTGTCCACTCCCTTTTACCAACTACCCTTCACCCAGTGATCCACATCCCTCCTTGCTCTTCCCTGCGCACCCCAGTGGGTGAGGGATGGATGTGGGGGTCCAAGGCTGTTCCCAGAATTTCCAGAGGAGCCACACACCTGCTCCCTGCCCTTCTCCTTCCTGGCCCTCTTGCTCTTGTCATCCTTGGAGCCCTTGTACTGCTTGCGAGGTTTGCTGGGGGGCAGTGGCTTGTCCTCCTCCCCCTTGAGGTGCCGCACATAGGGAAGGACCAGCCTGTGGAAGGAGGGGGGGCACAATGAGAACTGGCCCTGGGAGGGAGAGCTGAGGCTCAGGAAGGGACAGGCAGCCCCCCCAAGCCCCCTTGTGTGCCCACCTCTCATAGTGACGCCGGGTGCAGGTGGCAGCGCTGGTGCTGCCGGGGCTCCCCCCAAGCTCATCGTACACGTTCTTCCAGAGCCGGCGCCCTGTCACCTGCACAGGGAGAGAGGGTTGAGACTGGGTGTTCAGAAGACAGCCCAGTACCCAGGGGAGACTCGTGACACCCAGGGGACAGCCCAGTATGCACAAGACATCCTGGTGTGCATAGAACATCCCGGCACCCAGGGGACATCCCAATGCCCAGGAGACATCCTGGCACTCAGGGAACACCCAAGGGACACTCTCACACTCAGGGGACACACCGACACCCACTGGACACCAGCACCCCCAGACACCACTTACCAGCTCATAGGCTCCCAGCTTCTCCACAGCTTTGTAGATCTTCCAGAGGTTAACTGGCAACAAAGTGGAGAGGCCAAGGGTCAGGGGGACACAGGCAGTCTCCCTGTCCCGAGGGGATTTGGGGGGTCCATACTCTGCTTGAAGCCGAGGTGGGGGATCCTCTCAATGGGGGTGTGTCGGTCCTTCATGAACTTGTAGAGACTGAGCAGAAAAGCCGCCTCCTCCTCCTTCTCCTTCTCCGCTTCCCCCACTGCCTTCTCCTGCTCAGATCCATCCTCAGGACCCAGATCCTCCTGTGGGATATGGAAGGGGGGAAATTTTGGGGAACTGAGGCTGAGCAGCAGCTCCCCCACCCCCTGCCTGGCAGCTCTGGGCTCGTTTTTGTCACTCCGGGCCGGCGGCCAAGTTGGTCAAAGCTCTGGATCCAGGCAAGAACACGAGGAACAGCTTCCAGGAAAACAGAGAGGCAGGAATTCCTCCTCCCCGCCTCCCACCATCACCGCCTTTCTCAGCTAAAAATGTGCCCCGTTTGTTTGTTCTACGTTTTCCGGAGTTATAAAACTTGTTGCTATTTTTGGGCAAAGCAGCTTCTTGGCTCCCAAGTCCGGCCTTTGATTCTTTTTTAGGGTTTTTTTTGTTGGCGATTCTTCTCTGGATTCATTTAAACTCTTGTGACAGATGCCGGGTTTTAATGGCTCAACTATTTTGAGGCGCTTTTTTTGGGGGGTGGCAGAAAAAGCTGCTGAGGAGGGAGGGAGATCCAGCACCACAAAATCTAAATGCTGTTTCCTCCTCAGAATAAAAACTAATTATAAATAGTATTATTTATATGGGACAGCTCATTTTTCCTCAAAAACATGCCTGTTTAGGTCCGGTTTTCCCCGCCAAGGCCAGAAATTTCACCCTTCTCTTCCTCATCCTCTCTTTCACTAGTGGCCAAAGTGCTGCTCGCCCTCATCCCCCCACCAAATTTGGGAGGGTTCAGCAACCCCCTTAAAATCCCAGAGTGAACTCACGGTGGGATTGCCGGTGGTGGTTTCTTGGGGGTCTTGTTGCCCTGGTTGCTCCATGGGGATGGGAGTCATTGGCTTTGAGTTTAGCAGGGTCCTGAGGGGGAAAAAAAGGGGTGCAGGGAGTGAGAGATCCCGAAGTGTTGCTTTAGGAAGGGTCCTGAAAGGGAAAAAAGGGGGGGGGGAGGGGGGGGAGAGAAAGGGAGGTGAGACCCCAAATTGTTGCTGGTCTCATAAAATTAAGGGAAAATCGGGATGATTCGGGTCATGGCATCAACTGAAATCTGCCACTCGTGGCCTAAAGCTGCTCCCTGACTAAAGGCGCTGCCAACCTGGGGTAAATGAGGTCCGGTCGGGGAGGGACCCAACTCCCCTCTGGCACTCCGCCCCCCCAAACACCCCGGGACACCCTCGTGTCCCCGTCCCCCCCCCACCGCCTCCGATCGCGCTCACCCGCCGCGCCTGAGCCACGTGACTAGGGCGCGCCCGAGGGGCGGGGCCAACACGCCCCGTCGGCCCCTATTGGGTGCAGCCAACTTGCCCCCTCCTCCTATTGGGGGGTCGGGAGGGTCGGTCCCGTCCCCGGCTAGGGGCGTGATAGGACTTGTAGTCCGGAAGCGACAGCGTGTGCGCGGTCATTGATAGGCACGTACATGTGTGTTCTCGTGTGCACAGTGAACACACGTGCCCAGGTGCATAGAAGTGCCAGTATGTATGTGCTATGATCACGGGTGAGCAAAGTTGAGTGCAGGTGGGTATGTGTGCAGGTGGGGACGTAATGTGTGTTCCCATGTGCAGATGAGCACATACACGTGTGCCAGGGTGAACTCGTGTGTTTACACGAGCACGGAAGTGCCAACATGCATGTGAGCAAAGGTGAGTACAGGTGTGTGCAGATGAACACATACATGTGGGCACCCTCATGAGCAGGTGAGCTACAAGTGAGACACACGTAGGGGGACACACCTCTGCATGGAGGTGATGTGTGGGTGCTGGTGGGCACCTGTGTGTGTATGTGTGTGTGCAGGTACAGGTGAAGCCCACACATGTTCACACATGTCCCCCCTCTCGTGCCCCCCGTGATTCCGGCGGTTCCCGGTACCGCTGACGCGATTTTCCCCCGCTCTGGCCGCGCAAGAACCGCCAGCGGGGACGTCGGGGGTTTGGGGTTAAAAAACGGCCGATTCGGGGATGAGCATCTCCTGCCGGCGGGAACCATCTGTGACCTATCGGAGCGGGGGGGTCTGAGGGGCTGGAGGTGGCTCTAATTATTAATGTGATTAGAATGACAATTAACGGCGCTTCGGCGGCACTTTCGCGGCGGCCAAACTCAACCCAAATCCCGCCGCACTCCGAAACATTGCGATCCCCGGAGCGCTTTTGGGGCTCCCTCTCCTTCCCGAAATCCCCCCATGAAGCCGAACTTGTGCTGTCCAGGCCGAAATTCCCAGTTGGAGCACGGGGCTGAGCCGGGAATAGCCCGGGAGCGGAGCCAAGTCGTGACGGCGGGTGAGTAATGGGGTGAAGTCATTTCTTCCCATCCCGCTGGCACCGGGAGAAGAACCCCCTGACATCACCCGGCGCGGAGGGAGAGGCTGGAAAAGGGGCTTTGGGGCAGGTGGGGGCGGCCTCAGGTGGGCACAGGTTGACGTGTCCCCGCGGGGTTGGAGGGCACCCCACTTCTATGGGGTTTGGGATTTTGGGATTCTCAGCCAGTTCGCGGGTCCCCGCCGGGATGGGGCCAAGCAGGGCGGCGGGGGTGGAGTGACACGTGGCTCGTGGCGGATGCCGGGACCCCCACCCCCTACGGGACCCCCGGTACTCACGGAGGGGCTCAGGCCGAGCGCCTCATGGAGCGGTGGGAGCCGGTATCGGGACGAAGTGCGGGGATGAGTCAGCCCCGCTCGGGGAAGTGGCGTGTGCGGGGCTGAGGCGGCTCCGCGCGGGCCATTGACTCTTTCCTTACCGGAACGGACGCGGTTTTTGGGGCTCTCACCCCGCGACACCCTCCGAATGACTAGGCAGGACTTTCCAGCCCCAGGCTCCCCCAGGAGCCACCCGGGGTTTGGGGACACTGCTGCGTCGTGATCACTGGACGTGGACGTGGCCAGTCTGGTCCCCTGGGGGTGTTCCAGCACCGCACGGGCGGTGGGTGATGCCTCCAGGGCTGTCGTCCCTTGTCCCATCGTTGGGAACCCGAGCTGGGGCTGCTGGAGGGCATCCAGGGGTGCTACGCCCCATTGCAGCTCCCCGAGAATCTCCCCCCTCCCCCCTTTCGGCTTGTGGGAGTCCCGAAAAATGAGAGAAAAAAATCCCCCAGTGACTCATTTTGGGCCAAAAAGCAGAGAAAACAGAAGCGGGGGGAAACTGGGGGAGGAGGAGTTCCCTCCTCCGGGGCCAGGAAGGAGGTGAAGGATCTGAGGTGACATTATACCCTCTCGTTCCAGGAAGGCTCCTGTCCTCTACGTAAAAATATCAGAATTTAATGAAAATGTGTAAAATAAACAACAAAAGAAGCCCCACTCGGGCTTTTATTCCCAGCTCTGGTTTTTATTCAGGCAGAATGGGAGGAGGTATGTCCAGAGATGTGGGGAAGGGGATTTGGGAGGTGTCCCTGCCTCAGTTTCCCAATGATCAGGGTCCAGCCTGCAGGGGCTCTGTCAGCTCTGGATTTCAGGAATATGTCGTATTTCAGGGTCCCAAGGGGAGCCAAGCACCGCTCGGTGGGATCTAGCCCCCTCAGGGCTCCACTCCAACAGGAGCTCCAGGGAGATCTTCTCCCCCCGGGGGGTTTTAGGTTTTAATCCTGGAAGAGGTGTTGGAGGAAAAGGGGAATTGTTGGAGTTGGAAGGTGTCTGGAGTGAGAGGAGCCATAGGCACAATGAAAGGTGTTGGGGGGCAGCCGTGGCGGGGGGCAGGAACCCAGAGCCAGCTGCTGTATCTAAAGAGGAGGAAAAAGAGAAGGTGAAGGAAGAAAAAGGAAAAGAAGATGAAGGAAGAAGGAGATGAAGGCAGAGAAAGTGGAAAAGGAGAGGGAGGAGATGGAGGAAAAGGAAATGGAAAAAGGAGAAAAAGAGGAGGATAAGAAGGAAAACAAAGACAACAGAGAAGGAGATGGAGGCAAAGGAAATGGAAAAGGAGAAGGAAAAGGAGAAAGAGGAAAAGGTAACTGAGAAGGAAGAGGTGGAGGAAAAGGAAATGGAAGAGAAGGGGGAGATAGCCCAAACCTGCAAGCCCAGTTGCTGGGTCTGTGTTGGATTTGGCAGCTCCGGCAGGATCAACATCACTTTGGTTGCAGGGAGAGGGTTCCTTATCTCTGGGATTTGGGGCTGAAACAAACCCTCCCCCTGTGGGTTGATGTCCGTGGTGCCAGCAGGGAACTGCAGCTCCAGCTCCAGCCTGGCACGTGGAACTGGGAATACGGAACTGTAAAGTATCTCCTTGGATTTAATTATCCCATGATTAATTGATGTAATCATGGGGAAAACTCCCGTGGGAGAGTATTCAGGAGCTGAGCCCTGCTGGAGCAGTTTTTGGGTGCTGGGAAGGCTTTGGGTGCCCCCATGGAGAGGAGGCAGGGGGCTGGGGTTGCCACCCTGACCCTCTGCCAAGGCAGTGGCACAACCCACCCCCAACCTGACCATAAGTGTCTTTCTATGGAGAGTTAATTATTGGGGCACTAATAAGGCTTGATGAGCCCCTCTAGGGCATCCCAGCGCCCACAGGACCTGTTAAAGCTCATCCATGGAGCCGCTGATCCCAGCCATGGATGTGCATGGATGCACAAATCCACCGGGACGTCATTTGTACAAACACCTTCAAGGACCTCAGAGGGTCCAAGGGACCCCTAAATACCCACCCAGGTTGCAGGCAGCACCTTTAGGTGAGCACAATTCCTTCCTCCTGTCCCAAAAATGCCCAGGATTGGGATGTGACACACACAGAGTAAAGCATCTGCATCTTGGTACCCCCATCTCATGGCACATCCTGCGTGACCCTGCTCAGCCCCTTCCTGCCTGCAGGAGGAAAAGCTGCAGGGGCTGTGGAGGACTGGAGGTGCTCATGGAGGAGCTCCAGCCCCGTCCCCCTGTCCCTCTGCATGGAGGTGCCCCATGGCTTTTCTCTGGCAGCTTTTTGGCTTCCCAGAGAAGAAGCCGCCGAGGTGGTTTCGGCACCTCTGCAGGCATGTGGACCCCGAGCAGACCTCGCTGGAGCTGGGAGAGGGTGCCTTCAGAAAGGTCTTTAAGGTAAGAACCCCCAAAATGCCACCAAAGGGAGTTGAAATGGAATAACATCCCTATTTGTGACTGTTTTGCTGAAAAATTCCCATTCTGTTCTCCCCCGCCCCTGCCCCCCAGGAACTCTGGGAATGACCTAATCCTGACCTGCAGACTCAGACCCCAACCTGACCTGCAGACCTGGACCCAAACACGATCTCCAGACCAACTTCCCAGTTTGATCCCGGACCTGCCTCAGCACCAGGAACATCCCTGGTGATCTCAGCTCTTGGTTGACCCTGCTCACCATCTCCAGGCTGGTCCAGCTCCCATTGTTCGGGTACTGGAGGAGGGGTCGAGGCTGGTGATCCAACTGTATGATCCCAATGACTCCTGGACCCTCTATTTTAGGGAGCTGCCCCAACCTTTCTGAACCCAACCCTCCTGTGTTATTTTAACCTCTTCTGGTTTGGAGACTCCTTCAAAGGCCCATCTGCACAGTCTGAAGCAATTCTTTATGTTTAAACACAGTGTAAAAGGTAAATCCTTTCATGGGGTGAACATGACTGTGGGAGGAACTGGAAACAGGAGTAACAGTCAGTCCAAAAACTGAGAATTACAGACAGGGAAGGACACATAGAGGAACCTTTTGAGACAGACAGAGGAACCTTTTGGGACACACACAGAAGAGCCTGTTGCTGTAGGCACTACTCCTGGAATGGGTAGTGGAGTTCCTCCATCTCACTGGTGGGCTACTCCACACGTGGCTCAATGTCTTGTGTAACCAGGACATCACACATGTCCTCTGTGCCCTCCAGCTTCAGATTCTGGGAATATAAAGGGAAAGGTGAGTTTGACAAAACCAGACTGTTCCCCTTGGAGTCTGAAGGCATAAAAACCCCACAGGAAGAAGGTTCATAACAACTCCAGCCCCTCCTCAGCAAGGCCAGGGCTGTTGCTTTTTGGGGTTGGACTTTTCTCCAGAGAACAAGGGACAGGAGGACAAGGCCTCAAGCTGTGAGCCTTGTGAGGTTCAGGTTGAAATTTTTCCATGGAACAGGTTGTCAGGCATTGGAAGGGGCTGCCCAGGGAGGTGGTGGAGTCCCCATCCCTGGACGTGTCCAAGCAACACCTCACTTGGTGGTGGCACTCATGCTCTGGGCTGGTTAGGATGATGGAGATCAGTCAAAGACTGGACTCTATGATCTTGGAGGTCTTTTCCAACCCTTGGGATCCTCATTCTATTAATGATTCTATTCCATGACTGAGAATCCGGAACACTCACAACACTTGGAACAACTCTGAGGAGCAAAGTGCTGCCAGACTCAAGGACAGGGAAGGACTGAGAACAACCAGCTGGGAATGCTGGTGTTCCCAGCCCATCAGTGTCCACTGCGGGCAAGGGAAAAGTCCAGAAATCCTGATTCAAGAAGTGGCCCTGCCCCAGGTGTGCACTCACCTTCTCGGTTGCTAAGTGCAGGAGGCACACAAAGGCCAACGGCACAGACAGGTTGGTTGCCATGGCAGCAGGAAGCCTATGGAAGGGAAGGGAGACCAGGATTAGGATGGACAGAGCCCAGAGATCAGCTCCTCCCCAGGGATCTGCTTTTTTCCACTTTCCCCTTCCACTGCTGAGTTGGATGAACCCACAGCTCCCCCAGGAAAACCTGGAGCAAGGGAAGGCTGTGACAGACACATAGGGCACAGTTCTTGCCCAAACTTAATTAAAGTCTGTTCATCTTCAGTCCAACCTGGTTTAGAGTCCCTACCTGGGCTGCAGGTCCCTTATGGTGTCACTCAGCTTCTTCTCTCCTGCCACCACTGATGTGTCCTTCTCTTTCTCAGCATCTTCCACCTACTCAGCAAAAATCAGACCAACATTGCTCCCCAAAATCCAGAGAAAAACCCACTGTGGAAGTCATACTTGGTCTGTCTTTACCACCATCCCATGGGAACAAGAAAGGGATTGCTGATAAACCTGCACAATTCCCTCAGGACATTCTCTTCCTGAGGAATCCAGCTCCTCCTGCACTCACCTCTCCCACTGTCCCTTCCTTCTGACAATCAGTCAACAGCTGCCACATGGCTTCCTTCAGCCTCCTCATGTCCATTTTCTTCTCAGTCTTTGCATATGGAATTGCAATTTTATTGATCTGAGAGAAGGACAGGCAGGGTCAGTGGAGATCATTGGGATAACCTAGGCATGGTTCCCTTGGGAATGGCCTTTGGTGTTTAATTCCCTCCTCTTACATGAGGGATCAGGTGGGAATAAAGTATCCAGCAGCAAACCCAGAAGATCCTGCACCAGGGAAAGTTGTCTCAGAATCTCTAATCCCGAGACAACTTTAAAGAAATGTTTAATTTTAATAAATATTTAATTTTAAGAAACTTTGACAGAATCACAGAATTAACTAGATTCTAGTTCTATCTTTTAAGAAACTTCTATTTTTAACTTTTAATTTTTTAGAAAATTTTTAGAAATTCAATAATTTCTGAGTGTTGGGAGCAGCCCCCAGTGCTTACCTTCTGGGGCTCAGCAATGAGGTTCAGCTCGCCGTACGTGGTGACATCCGCCCTGTTGAGCTGCAGGCCCTGGGGATTGAACTCCCTTGTCTGAGCCAGGAACTCAGAAGGGTCACTGTCATTGTCACTGTCTGCGACCTGGACAAGAGACACAGCAATGACACCACCCAGAGACATCCCTGAGGAGCCTCTCCAGGTGGCAGCTCCTGCCCACAGTCCCCACAGAACAGGGTCTTGTTCAGCCTCTCTAAGCGTGAATCTAGAGAGAATATCAAAAACCTGTCCTATGTTCTGGGAGTGCCCAAGGCCAAGTTGGATGGGGCTTGGACCTTCCTTGAAGGAATTTGTCCCTGTCCCTGGGAGAGGGTGGCACTGGATGAGCTTTAAAGGTCCCTTCCAACCCAAACCATTCCATGCTCTTGCCCATCTCTGGCAGCTCCAGGTCCATCCCACCAGCAGCGCTGGGGGTCTCAGACTCTCATCAGCCCCACCCCAAAGGCAGCTGAAATACTTGGGTTTAACCTGTTGGTTTAATGGATTTAATCTGACAGGGAGTGGGCTGAGATGGGATATTGGGAAGGGATTCTTCCCTGGGAGGGTGGGGAAGGGGCTGAGATGGAATTCCCAGAGGAGCTGTGGCTGCCCATCCCTGGCAGTGTCCAAGGCCAACTGGAGCAACTGGTGTAGAGGAAGGAGGGGGTGGAACAAACAGGTGTTCAGCAAAGAAAGCCAGACATAACTGCCCAGCAAGAGGCCTCAGGGGTAACAATGGAATCCATCAGACGGCCTTGGACGCTGTGCAAGAGAGAAGCAAGAAGCTGCTAACTTCGGCGGAAGGAGACCAGGCTGTGAGCACCTGAGACCAGAAGTAGAATTGAGGAAAAAGGATTGCTTATAGTAGTTCCATTTATGGATTATATATTGATTAATAATTGGTAATGGAAGTATGCCGTTAGTATGTAGAAAGTTTGAATCATGTGGTTAAGTTTGAAAAATGTGTAGTTGTATGACAAATAGTTCCATGCATGCCTCCCACCCTGTAGTCTGTAAATTCCTATGAAATGTGAGATAAAAATGCCTTAATGTAAACATTGATAATAATGCTGACACCTGAAAAATTATTCTGACAGTTTTGCTTTTCTTTGATATTATTATTATAATAAAAAGCCTAACCACATCCCTAAGAGAAAGATTTTTCTTCTTTGGTCCTCTTCATCCAGCAGAATGATTATCAATGCAGAACTGCATGAGCGTTAGGGTCCCCTCCCACCCAAACCATTCTGGGATTCAATAATACATGAAAAAACAAGGAGATGAGGGTTCTGCTGCCAGAGTGGGACAGCCAGGACTTGTGACAACCACCACCTGGCAGAAAGCTGAAGCTTTAAGAGAAATCAACTTCAACTGGAGCTTGGAAGGGTTGGGAGGAAAACTCCCTGTGCAGAGCCCAGTGCAAAGGTGAGACATGGAACTTATTCCCACTTCAGGGCCTGGAATGGAGTTTCTGCAGGTCCACTTCCTTTTCACTAGTAATTAATTTTGGACATGGATTATCCCTAAATCATTCTGATGCCTTGAAGTTTGGATTTTTTTAACCTTATAGATTTTAAAAGTACTTACATAGCAAATGTAGAGTTTTATGTAGTAGAATACAGGCTTTTGCCCTTTGGCACAGCAGTTACACACACCAAACCCTGTTGTCTATTTCCCCTGTCAATTCCCCTGAATTCCAGTGATGTGTTTAGTCTTAGTTTCAAGGTAGAATTATAGAAAACACCCCAAAATCTGCGTAAGAAGATGTGGATATAGACACAACAACCTTCAGGCCCAGAGCTTTGGGGAACCTCCCAGAACAACACGTGCTCCAAGGAAGATGAAGAAAGGGGGGTACCAAAGACCTCAGCCCCAAATTTCCAAGGAGGCGTGCCAGGGGCAGAACTTAATCGTGGACTGATGGGATTGGATAGAAATCATTATAAAAACTGTAACACTTGTGTTCAGGGTAGCGTGCGGGAGATGGTATTTCCTGGAAGCTTAGAAGCTCATTAAAACCTTTCATTCCTTATCTTACCTCTACCTAATTTGGCCGGAGGTTTTTTTCTCCCCAAACCATTTTAGGCAACTATTCCCATCATGTATCAAACAGAAAAAAGTCCTTATTGCTCTTTACCTGCAGGGCAGGGCAGAAGTTGGAGGTGTCGTTGGGGTTATTGTAGTCATAGTCCCCAATCTCAGCTTCATTCTCCAGTGTGGTGACTGGCTCTGACATCCTGTTGAGCTACAGGGATAGACCAGGGAAGGAAAAATACTAAATATTTCTCCAAGCAATGCCTGTCATGTTCCTTCATCCCCTTCTAACTCTTCCTCCTCCTCACACACCTCCAGCAACCCCCTACAACAGCCTCAGCATCCACAGTGGGTCAGCTCCATGACACGCATCCCCAGCCCTGAGGAGCATTCCAAAAGACTCCCAGGATTTCAAGAATTTTGGAGGTTTTGAGCCTGGAGTTATTGCTGAGAGGATTTTAGAGAAGGCTCTTACCTTAACTTGTGGTTTGAGGAACAGCTGGCGGAAGTTCTCAGGGTCATAGTTGAAGTCTTCAGGGAGCGTGGTTCTCTTCACATTCTGTCTTTCCAAGATGGATTTGCTCAGAGTTGTAGGTGTCTGGGAAAGGGGTGGGAAATACCATTAGCCAGGAGCTTTTCACGCACAAATAAGTGCTTTGAACACAGGTCTTTGTCTAAAAGGGGGCAAGGTCTGGGGTGCCTCCAAGGAGGAATTCCACAGTGGGTTCAGCTGGTGCATCCAGTAGCTTCCATTCAGCACCTAGGTGGACCTGAGAGGGTGTAAACCAGGAAGAATCCAGCAAAAAGGAGAGCAGGAAGAGGCAGGAGCTCAGCAAGTACCTTGGTCTTACGAAAATAAGCCTCAAAGTCAATATCCTCATCAAAGTTGAGCTCAAACTCTTGCTTCGCATTCCTTTTCCTGGTCTCCTTTTCAGAGTTGGCATTGGCTGCAGAAAGGAAGGGAAGTGTCAGTGCTTGGTGACAGAGCCAGGACAAGCAGCTCACTCCCAACCTGAGCATCTGCTCCACAGATCCACCTACAAGGACAGATCCCACCCTTTGTTTTGTGAAAGCCATATGTTGTTCTCAGCATCATGTTTTACAGGGATCAGCATCTTTTTATGGAAGCAGAAAGTCTAATTTAGTCTTAATGGCCTTAAGCTGAAGGAGGGTGGGTTTAGATGGGATATTGGGAAAGAATTCCTCCCTGTGAGGGGCTGGGATGGAATTACTAGAGAAGCTGTGGCTGCCCCATCCCAGGAAGTGTCCAAAGGGGCTTAGAGCAACCTGGTCTGGTGGAAGGTGTCCCTGCCCATGGAACTGGATGGGCTTTGAGCTCCCTTCCCACCCAACTCATTCCATGATTCCCTGATCTCCAGCGTGAGCAGGACCTGGCAGCAGCTGCTATCCCCAAATACCTACATGTGTGGCGGGGTTTGAAGCGCCAGTGCTGGGGGCCAGCCCACATGGACAGGGTGCGGGGACTGAAGTAGGAATATTCCCCTGGATTCATGGAGAGGTGATGGCACATGGTCTCAACGTCTCCCTCTCCAAAAAGAGCCTCATCAGTCCTGGAAAGAGCACTCAATGAAACCATTCCTTTGGCCCTCCTGAGGGCATTGAATACCCAGGGCAGCTCTGGACAGACATTCCCATTCCCTGCGCCAGCAAGTCAGGACTCCTGGTCTTTAACCAGAGCTGGGTGTGTTGCAACATCTTAAATCTGTGAGGCCTCTGTAAAAAAGAGGTGGATTTCCCAAAGATCCCCTTGGAAGGCAGAGATATTCCCAGAACACATCCCTGGATTTACCCAGAACTGGAGGAGGAAGCAAGGAACAAAAGATTCCCCAGAGAGCTGCCAAAAGTTGTGAGTTGCCACCAAAGCAAAGCTATGGATTTTCAGTGAGAACTCACCTCTTGCTCTGGTTCTGGCTGATTGTTCCAAAGGAGCTGATGTTATCTGTGAATTCCCCAAGCTTTTTTGCTGCTCTGCTCCCAGGGGAATCCGAGTGGAAGTCATCCTCTGGCAGAGGGGGAGCACAGCCCTCCCCATCACTCTCCACCTCCGCGCTGGGGTCAAACACATGCTCACTCTTCTTAAATTTATCCATCAGGGCCAACACTGACTGAGTGAAGAAGGAACTCAGGAAGGTATTTGAAGCTGAGGAAGCTTCAGCTTAATGGCCTTGGGCTGAAGGAGGGTGGATTTAGACAGGATATTAGGAAGGGATTCTTCCCTGGGAGGCTGGTGAGGAGCAGGGATGGAATTCCCAGAGAAGTTGTGGCTGCCCCATCCCTGGGAGTGTCCAAGGCCAGGTTAGACAGAGATGGAGCAACCTGGGAGAGTGAAAGATGTCCCTGCCCATGGGCTTTCCCTTCCAACCCAAACCAGTCAGGGATTCTATGATTCCTTGAAAAAGCAGGATATTAGATCTCTGCAGCATAACCTCCCCCTGTGTATCTCGAAGGTGAGAACTCAGGTATCCCACCTGGCCCAGTTATCCCAGCCAGCACAGAGCCATGCAACCTACCTCCTCATGGGACTCCTCATCCCACTTTGTGAACTGGAAACCAGCCAAGGAAGAGCAGATGGGACGTTTCTCAACACACTGAGCCAGCAGGGCTGGAGACAGGGAGGGTAATAGGGAGGGATTAGACTCAGGATCCAAAACCAGCAGCTAACACTAATGCCAGGCATGATTTCTTAATTAATCAATCTTGAAGTCACGTATGTGGGCAGCTCTTCTTCTATGCAGAGTTCATTTATCAGGGAGATTTCAGTTCCCACCCTAACTCCAGGGTAGGCATAACTCTGGGAATCTTGTCAGAGCAGCAGGGGTTGGTCCTATATCCAGGCTCAACACACTCTGAGAAGGTCAGTCCTTAACCTGGAGCACTACTCCCACGT
Organism: Pachyramphus minor; assembly: GCA_013397135.1. Classification (NCBI taxonomy): domain Eukaryota; kingdom Metazoa; phylum Chordata; class Aves; order Passeriformes; family Tyrannidae; genus Pachyramphus; species Pachyramphus minor. The sequence continues at coordinate 1,132,811 of VYXB01002933.1, forward strand.
CCTGCAAAGCTCAGATCAACATCTGCTGTGCCAGATGTGCCAGAGATTGGGTGACAGGTCAAGATCTAAAACCTACAAAGGTCCTGGTTTTCCAGCAGCTGCTCCCAACTGGGCCAGGATCAGAGCACTGGTGCCCCAGGAGAGCCAAGCAGTGACCAAGGCACAGCTCATGGCAGCTGAGACTAAATCGAGCTCACCTGGGAGATGAAAAGCATAGAAAGGTCTGGATGAGCCCAACACTCACACTTTAAACCCATCATTTCCACGGGATCTGAGTTTGGCAGTGAGAGAGTCTCCGAGGAAGGGAGAGGGACAATCTCGGACTTAAACTGGAGCTCGCACCGGGAGTTCTGGGAGCACAGACGCATGAGGAAAACCCCAGCAGTGCTGTACTCATCAAAGGATGCTGCTGCTTTCTGGAACATGGGATCCACCTGCAGGTGTGGAGGGAAGCGGAGAATGACCCCAAACATCTCCTCCCCGTCCCTGGAAGTGTCCAAGGTCAGGTAGGACACGGTTTGGAGCAACCTGGGATAGTGGATGGTGTCCCTACCATGGCAGGGGGTGGAATTGGTTGATTTTTAAGATCCCTTCCCACCCAAACCAACCCAGGCTCTTTCCTTTTGCAGTAAGGAAAGAGCCCTCCCAGCTCCCTTTCAGACCTGACTGGACACAACTCTGCTGTACCAGCACAATCCAGACATGTACGTGACTGTCAGAGCCCAAGAGAGGAACGAACAAGAAGGAAAACAGAGATAAGGAAGCCTCCTCCCCCATGCAGCTGCTCCAGCAGCCTCCCCCAAAACCCACCTGACGCCTGCGATTGGCCTCTGACACATTGATGTTGTCCAAGTTCTGCTCAATGGTTTTGAAGGACTGTTTTTTCTTTGGCTGAACTTTTTTGATGGCCTCGGGAGCTGAAGTGTCTTCTGAAAGGGAAAGAAGAACAAATGACACTTACAAAACATGCTAAAATACCCCAAGGAGGGATAGAACAACTTTGAGTTCAATTTGTACAACAAACACACAATGAAGGTGCGCAGTCAGGGACTTATTAGCATGAACCACAAATGTATCACTGCCTGGATGCTGCTTTGCTTTTTATCAACTCTATTTGGTCACAAAGTGCCTCTATTTGGTCACAAAGTGCCTCTATTTGGTCACAAAGTGCCTCTATTTGGCACATTTATTTCAAAGAAAAGGACAGTAAAGTGTGAGGCCCTTCATTGTTACTAGTTCAGATCAGACCAACTGTGGTTTGTGCCCAAATCTAAATCCCTGGACTATATCACTGAATTCAGGACTGAGCAACAGATGCAGATTCTCATCCCAACCCTCCCTAAACAAACACCCAGGGAAACTAATTTGGGACCTCTCAAACCTTGAAAAATTAATTCCAAAACACTTCAAAATTCCCTGCGCACTGAGGTTCCTTTTGTTCCCAGGTGGAAAAGCAGCAGCTTAACAGGAAAATGAGGAAATTGCCCACCTTCCCCTGGGCTGTCCAGGCCCCTGGCAGGTGCTGAGTCCTTGCCCAAGCCCCCAAGGACTTTGTAGGTGTCTGCATGGACCATGTCCACACGCGCAGAGTAGATCTTGGCACAGGCATCCAACATTCCAGCTGCAGCCTGACAGCAGGGACAGAGAATTCTCAGTTGGAAAGGGAAAAGTCTCATCTAGAAGATACAAGGCTGAGCTCCTGAATGCTCTGCATCACAAGAAAAACTGTGAACAGCTGGAAAAGAATTTATTCTAAAAGCTAATGGCCCGCCTCCGGCAGGAGCCAGGGTATGTTTTCCCCACAGTTGGCTTCATCTTTTGGGATCACACAGAAAAATGCTTAAAAAGTTGCCAAGATTAAGCAATGGGGAGAAGTAAAACTCTCCTCCACTTCCCCTTCATGCCTTCTTTAGGGTCACCCCATTGGTATCATTCTATTTTCACAGATTATGAACTCCAGAGGTGAACAAACAGGAGATGCCAAGTTCCTTTTTTGATCACAGACTACCCCCTGGAAGGTGGAAAATCCCCCAGTAAAATCCTGTGCAGACTTTCCCACCCTTCTCTCATCCCATCAACCACAACCAGCTCATTTAGGGGTTCCTTGAGGCCACATCAAAAGTTCAGCCATTCATTCCTTTATCCAAGAATACAGTTATCCCTCCCAGCATGAGTCAACTATTGAAGTTTGTCTTTTCCTTGGCAAGTTCTTATTCTGATCCATTCCTGGATCAAAATCAGACCAGCACTAACTTCCTTTCTTTTCCAGCCTTGTTTTTTCCTGGTTTTAACACTCAATATTAACGAATCTTAATTTTAAGCAAGATTTCCTCTAGAAGAGCCATAACTGAGAGAATTCCAACATTAATTTCTGTGGTACAAAAGGATTATTCACAGCCTTAAACTGCTGCAACAAGTGAATGTGTTGCCTCTCCCAGGTATTTCTGGTGGCAGTAACAGGCTCAGCTACCTGAGCATTATTTGAGGGTTGATATTAACGGGGTTAAATCCAGATGGAAATAAAGCACCAGATGGAAATAAACTCCTCTCACCTTGAAGCTGGTGAACTCAGAGTTCTGCTTCAGGATGTCGCTCACGTAGTCAATGAGATGTAAATCAAAGGCATTTTTCGGGGTGATTTTCTGGAACAAAGCACAGCTTGGGACCAATCCCCAGGCCAAGGACACCCCTCACCCTGCCTGGACCCCCAGCTCAGGGGGGATTTAGGGCAGGGCCAAGGGGACATGAGCTGTAAGGTGTGTTAGCAATGGGAGGGCACCAACAAGCCCATGGTTGGCCTAGGGAAGAGGAACAGGAGGAGAGTGGAGAGGCAGGCAGAAAAGAACCTTCTGAAATTCAACAGGGCAAACGCAGGTCCTGTACCTGGAGAGGAACAATCCCAGGCACCAGCACAGGCTGGGTGGGACCTGAGGATCCTGGTGGACAACCAGCTGTCCTTGACCAGCAGTGAGCCCTGGGGACAAGGAGGCCATTGGCATCCATTCCTTCATCAGGAAGGGTATTGCCAGAGGGTCAGGGAAGGGATCCTGCCCCTCTGCTCAGCCCTGTGAGGCACAGCTGGAGTGCTGTGTCCAGCTCTGGGCTCCTCAGGACAGAAGGGACATGGAACTCCTGGAGCTACAGAATGATGAGGGGGCTGGAGCTTCTCTGCGACCACAAAAGGCTGAGGGAGCTGGGGCTGTTCAGCCTCCAGAGGAGACACTGAGAGGGGACCTCCCCAGTGTCTGTCAGTGTCAGCAGGGAGGGGACAGAGGATGGACCAGGCTCTGCTCAGGGGGGGTTCACCAATGGCACAAGAGGAATGGGCAGGAACTGATGCCCAGGAAGTTCCATCTGAACATGAGGAAGAACTTCTTTGCTGTGCAGTGACCAAGCACTGATTCACAGACCCACAGAACCAAAGAACATCCTGAGCTGGGAGGGACCCTCAAGGATCATCAAGTCCCACTCCTGACCCTGCACAGACACTCTAACAATCCCACCATGTTGTCCAAACACTACCTGAGCTCTGGCAGCCTTGGGGCTGTGACCAAACCCTGAGGAGCCCGTTCCAGAGCTCCATTGCCCAGGGAGGGTATGGAGTCTCCCTCACTGGAGATATTCCAGAACAACCTGGACACAACCCTGTTCCATATGCTCTGGGGTGGCCCTATTGGAGCAGGTAAGTGGAACCAGTGCCCCATTGTGGTCCCTTCAATCTGACCCACGCTGTGATTCTGTGACTTGTGTTTTTCTAGGATAAACAATTAATAAGGCACTGTAATTTGAGATATTCCAGAACCACCCGGACACAACCATGTTCCATGTGCTCTGGGAAGGCCCTGCTGAAGCAGCAAGGTTGGACCCACCGACCCATCCTGTGATTTTGTGAATAACCATGCAAGGCTCAAGGCTTCAAAATCCCCCTCCAACCTCGCAGCCAGGCGTGCTTAACCTCCAGGGTATTTAGGGACCAGCGCCAGTGCCCTGGGACTCACGTTTTCCGTGGAGAGGCGGATGCAGGTCCTGTAGTGCTCCGAGATCTCCGCGTTGCTCCACTGCGGGAGCTGCCGGCCCTCCTGCCTGCGGGACACACGGAGGAGTCACGGGGCTCAGACTCACAGAATCACTGAGGTTGGAAAAGATCTCTGAGATCATCAAGTCCAACCTGTGGCCCGATACCACCTTGTCACCCAGACCATGGCTCCGAGTGCCACATCCAGTCTCTTCTTAAACACCTCCAGGGACGGTGACTCCAGCACATCCCTAGGCAGCCCATTCCAATGTCTGCTCAGTCTCTCTCTGAAGAACGTCTTCCTAATATCCACCCTAAACCTGCCCTGGCGCAACTTGAGACTGTGCCCTCTTGTACTGCGAGAAGAGCCCGACCCCCCCGCGCCTCCACCCTCCCGTCAGGCAGCACGGGTCGCACCTGGTCGCGGAGGAGCAGAGGTCCAGCGAGGAGTCGGCGGCCCTGGATCGCCGGCGCTGCCGCCGCTCGCGCTCATCGTCGTTGTCGGGGCACTCGGCCAGCACGGGAGTGCCGGAGCTGCCCAGGGCCCGCGGGGCCGGCGACGCTGCGGCGGCGCCGCGCGGGTTGCGGGCGCTCATCGCTCTCGGAGCGGGGTCGGAGCGCGTCCGAACCGGAGATCGAGCCGAAGACCGAACCCGGGCCCCAGGGGGATCGAACCGGGACCGCACGGGGATCAAATGGGACCCCGGCCCTCGCCCACCGCCATGGCCGTGCCCACCCGCGCGCGCGCGCCCCCAGGGCCCAATCAGCGCGCGGTCAGCCCCGCCAGCCAATCAGCGCGTGGTCCGCCCCGCGCTTTGAACGGCGGCGCGCGCCGCGCGTCCCATAACGGTCGGGGATCGGGGCAGGAGGGGAGAAGAATCCCTTCCCAGGGACCCCCCGGGTGGGACCTCTGGGTAGGAGCACCCTGATTTCCCGGTCCTGGGTTGGGGTATGACGGGTATCATCCAACGCCGGTGGTGCCCCGGCAGCGCCCGTCCCGGCAAAGGCCGTCTGGGAGGAGGAGGAGGAGGAGGAGGAGGAAGAGGAGGAAGAGGAGGAAGAGGAGGAGCCAGAGCTGCTCGGTTTATCACAGACTCCCGGAATCCCTGAGGTTCGAAAAGAGCTCTCGGATCATCCAGTCCAACCTGTGACCGATCCCCACCGTGTCACCCAGACCAGAGCACTGAGTGCCACCTCCAGGGATGGGGACTCTATCGCCCTCGTGGGCAGCCCCTTGCAATGCCTGACCACCCTTTCTGTGAAGAAATTCCTCTTGATGTCCATCCCATGAAGCCATCTCACATGCTCAAGGGACGTCTGGACACTGGTACAGGTTGCCCAGAGAAGCTGTGGTTGCCTCTGGACTCCTGGCAGCATCCAAGGCCAGGTTGGATGGGGCTTGGAGCAACCTGGGATAGTGGAAGGTGTCTCTGCCCATGGCAGAGGGTGGGACTGTATGGGCTTTCAAGATCCCTTCCAACCCAGATTGCTCCATGATTCCATGACTCTGGAGAGCCCCACGGCACCAGGACACAGCTCCCAACTCACTCTGGCACTCAAGGGAATAATTTGGGAGGGAAATGCTACCTCCAGGGGCCTCAGCAGTGACAAGGACCACGGTGACATCACATCCCCCCCCAATGTTTATTCTAAGACACCAGTTACAGCTCTAGGGAGAGGCCTCAAAATTCCATCCTGATCAGGCAAAAATGAGGCAAAACACCAGGAAAACTCTCCTTCCACACCACAACCCCCCATTGGAGGAAACAGCTCCCACTGCCCCCAGTGACCTGAGAAACCACCACCCACGCATGTCCCTCCCCCCGGCCCAGGTACTGCTGAGACACCCATGGGGATCTGTCCTGGGTGGGAATTTCCTGGAAAACCATAGGTCTGGCCTTGGATCCCCTGGATCCTGGTGAGAAGGGGACTGCCATCTTCATATTCCCAGAGCCAGAGTCCCCACTGATTCAGCATTCCCCTCTCCTGGGTCTCTGGGGACCACTGGGTGTCCAGGGGTGTGGGACCCTCAGGAGAAATCCCCGACCAAAAGTCACTGAGGTAGGAACAACCCCAGCTCCCTGCAGGCAGCAGGAGCTCTGGCTCAGGAATCACCTCCAGAGGCTTAGGAATCAATTCCAGAAGCTTGGGAATCCCTCCAGAGGGTTCCAGGATGCAGCGAGTTCCAGAGCCAGGACATGACATGCAGGAGGCAGTGGAAATGTGGCAGGAGATGAGCGGAGGGGGTTGCAGCCATGCAGTTTCCCAACTCATCCTGCTGGGAAAACTGCTGGAGAACCACCAGCATCTGGCTCCAAACACCAAAACTCAGCACCCAGGGGGCAGGTGGCGGGTTCCAGCAAGGCAAAGCAGGCTGATCTCCACGTGGGAAGCAGCCAGTGGGATGAAGAGCTTGGAAAGTCTCTCCTGGCACTGACATCACTTGGGATGAGGGGCTCCAGCAGGAATCCAGTGAGGATTGATGTGCTCCCATGGCTCCTGGGGTGTCACAGCCTGCGCTGGGGCTCCCTGAACCCCCCACTTCCGGAGCCATTCCTAACAAAGCCCCCTCAGGACTCAGCTCCCCCTCCATGGCACATTCACTCCCACTGGGATCCACGCAGCAGCTCTGGAGCTCTCAGGGAACAGTTGCTGCTCCCGCTGGGATTTTGGGGTCCCCACCATGAGGGTCTGTCCATCAGGCCAGTCTGGGAGGGGTCGGAGTTGGGATGTGGCCAGCAAAGCCCAGGAATAGGCCATCCCAGGGGTTTCCCAGGTCAATAGAAATGTTTCCGGCTCTGCTCCTGCCATTTGTTGTAGACAATGATGCCGATGACGATGGCAAAGACAAGGGCAACCAGCGAGAAGAACACAACGAGGAACAGGGCTAGGCCACTCATGGGCTCCAGAGGTGCTTCCACTGGGAGAGGAGGGAAGAAAAACCTCATGAGGCCTCAGACCCAAAACCAGCAGAGGTTTCTCTGCTGCACATGTTTTCACCATCCCACACCCCTATGGATTCAGCTCTGCAAAGCTTTTGGGGCCTGAGGCCCTGGGGCAAACCAGGAACTCATGGTGGAATTTCAGGTAGGACATGACTCACCCACCCCAGACTGGTGGATGGACCCTCATGGTGGGGACCCCCAAAATCAAAGTTCCTTTTTTTCCTCTCCAGCTCCAAGTGCCCCCAAATCCCTCCTCATCCCACCTTCCCCACGGTGAAGCCAGAGGTTCCCACTCACTTCCAGGCAGTTTCAGATTGTCCACAACAGGCAGGAACACCTCCCTGTCCCGCTTTTCCTCCTCTGGCGTTCGCTCCACTGTGAGCTGGTACAGCTTCAGCGAGATAATGTCATGGTTGTCTGGAAGGAGAGGGAAAACTGAGGTGTCCTGAGGGGTCACCCATTCCCAAAGCTCTGGCCAGGGACTGGAATGCCATGGAAAACTCCATGGGATATTATCCTTGGAGCGAAGATGCAAAGGTGCTGATTCTCCCTTCCCAAGGGAATGCACTGCCAGCAGGAAGCTTGGAAGCAACTTAAAAACTAAAAACCAGCCCAAACTGGGACTTAAAACCATTTGGGATTCCAAAGGAAAGTGTCAGCAAGTGAGAATGCTTCATCCCTGGGCACCAGACAGGGATCTGAGAAGGAAAAGAAATTTTGTTGGAGCCAACAATGGGCCCAGGAATGGGGCAGAACTCAAATCTAGGCTTAAAGCCTTCAGAAGAGGGAGAGGGGCTGGGTCGGTCTTGGGGCACCCCAAAGAGAGATTGGTGAGGAAAGCAAAGGGTTTAGTGCTCCACAAAACCCAGCCAGGTGGGTGACTGCTGGGAAATCCAAAGGAAAACACTCATGATGGAGCAAGGGAGTAGAGGGGATACCTGAAGCAGCCAGGGCATTGCCCGTGTCAGTAGCTCCTACTCTTGGGATAACCCAGCACCAGGCCTGGGTTTTATTCCAAGCTTAGTGCTTGGTTTAGCACCAGGAGGAGGTTTTATTCCATCTTCATCCTGGCTTTACTTGTCCCAAGGTGAGAGTAGACAAGGATCCACAGGGAGCTCAAGGGAAGTGCTGCCTGGACAAAGCCTTGAGGGTCCCTCAGGGGTCACTGCAAGATCCAAATTAAGGTTCCCATTCCTAGCTCTGGGGTCCTCAAAGAAGGGAAAGCTCCCCAAAGCAGGAAAAGCTCCCCAAAGCAGGGAAAGCCCCTCAAAGCAGGGAAAGGCCCTCAAATGCTTTCATAAGCAGCTTCCTGCAGCTCCCTAGATGTGCCGTAGCCTTTAGGGAATCCCACCTGGACCCCCCGGCAGTACCTGACAGGTCCCCAGTGACTGAGGACGTCCCAAAGTAGTACCCTCGGGGCAGGTGCACGCCTGGCACATCGATGCAGTCCCTCCACTCATGCTTCCCATCGATGTCGATCAATACCTGTGGGACAAACACCTCCCTGAGCCCCATGGGTGCCCCCCCTGGAGTGGGTGATGCCTTTAAAATTTATATCCTGTAAGTTTTGGTGTAGTTTCTTCGTGCTTTTGTACAAGAATTTTATTATATACCATATGCAATATATTGAATATTAATGTGATGTAATTAATAAATTAACATAAATTATATTAATATAAACTAAATTTTTATCATGACAGCGTAATAAAAAGCTACCTTCTAAAACTCACAAATTGAGTTTTGGGGGATTTATTTAAGTGCTGTTTTTAGGCGTTGTGGGCAGCACTCACCGTGAGCCTCCTCTTGACATAGCGGATGACCAGGAAGGTGTCGTGGGGCAGGTTCCTCACCATGGCCGTGCAGCCCCCCAGCTCTGTGGGGCGTCCGTCCCGGTCATGGTCGTAGGTCAGTGAGCCATTGTTCACCATGGCTGAGATGTAGGGGAACACCCGCTGCCAGGGGGACAGGGGATGAGTTTGGGGTCTGACCGGGGAGTCTGGACCCCAGAGCATCTCCAAAGGCAAGAGTTGCAGCAGCCCCCTGCACCTGAACTTGTTCAACCCCAAGGATTTGCTCCACAAGACATCAGGACTATGCTGCTCCATCCCTGATCCCGAACTCCACCCCAACCATCAGCCTTAACATGATCCCACTCCCTCGCAACACCAAATTCCTTCACTTCCCAACAATCTACCTCAACAATCACCAGCATGGTCCTGCTCCATCCCTGACCCCGAACTACACCCCAACCAAATTTCTTCATCCCAAATAACCTTCTCCACACAACACCATCACAACCCTGCTCCATCCCTAACCCCAAACTCCTCCATCCCAAATGATCTGCTCAACAAGACACCATCATGACTCTGCTCCATCCCTAGCCCCAAACTCCTTCACTCTCAAAAAATCTGCTCCATGAGACACCACCATAACCCCTCTCCACCCCCAAAGCTCAGCCTCAGCTCCCAGAGATCCTGAACAGAGCACACATTCCATGCAGTCCCTCCCGGCTCCCACAGGGATTCCTGGAGCCCTTGGGAGGGAATTCCTTGCCTGGGAAGCCCGAGAGGTGGGACAGCAGGAGCCAGTACCTGGTTTCCTGGGCTGTACCTCCTCTTCTGAGCCTGCCCTCCGGAATGAGCGCAAAGCAAGAGAGAGCACAGAGCAACACGGTCACAGGGTAGAGTCCAGCAGGGCCCTGCATCCCAGGAAACCTCCTCCTGGAGCACCTCCTGCCTTCCCAGGACTGGGAGTGGGGATGGGGGGTCAGGGGTCAGTGCCAAATCCCGGGATATACGGCATGGAAGCGGCACCGGAGGGCAAGACCACAGATAGAATCACTCCTTGAGTGATTCTCAAGGGAATCCCAGCCAAGCTTCCCTCGGTAATAAAATCCTTTTTTTTTTCTGTCTTTGCAAAAGTGGGAATGAACAGCTGGGAACCCACAGAAACAGTTTCTCTTGGTGCATGACCCACTTCCAACTCGTGCTCCATGTCACTACATTCCACCAGTTATTCCCTCTAATTAAGACCTGTTGTGTGCCACTTTATCCCATAAAAGCAGAGCTGCCACCCTGCAAATCCAAGGATACATCCAACACTTCACTAATCCAGCAGCTTGGAAAGGCTTTTCCCGGCACAAAGTCCATCCCTGCATCGGAGCCAGTGGGTTTGGGGATTATGATAAAAGTTGGGAGTTACCCAAGGTCACAAAATATCAGTATTGAGTTAGAGTATCACTTGGTTTTTAGGGTGACTTGGAAATGAGGTAAGATCCAACTTTGGGTTTGGAGGCATGGAAGATTCCAGCAACAGGCGGCCCAGAGAAGCTGTGTGTGGATGCTCCTGGATTTCTAGAAGCATCCAAGGCCAGGTTGGACAGGGCTTACTACAACCTGGCTTAGAGGAATGTAGGTGTCCCTACCCATGGCAGGGGTGGCACTGGATGGGCTTTAAGATCCCTTCCAACCCAAACCATTCCAGGATTCCATGATTCTATAACAGGGTGGGAATAGCCCAGGTTTATCCACCTCTGCACTTACTTTTCCATGGGAATGACACCATTAAACCCCCAAAAATGTCAGGAACACGAGGCCCTTTAGACCTTTCCAAGAGGCACCAGGGAGCAGGGAAAGGCTCCTCAGCCCTTACTCAGGGTTTACTCAGCCCCTACTCTTGGTGCAGCCCCCAAGAGCAGAATTCCCAGCACAAACATGGCTCCATCCCTGAGCTCTTCCTGCCCTAAAATCCCTTCTTCTTGGAAAAAGCTTCCCACAAAACCACTCCCAGCTCCTCCCATGTTCCCTCACAAGGAACTAAATCCACCCCTGTAGAAAAGCAGAGGAAGGAGGAAGAGCAGGAGCTGAGTTAAGTTCATGATTCCAAAGAAGAGCTGTGTCCATAACCTTGGTGTAACCCATCCCATTCCTCCACCCCTGCTCACCTCCTGCTGCTTCTCCTCATTTGGATAAGTGTCCACAAACACTCCCAGGCCTAGGAAATTATCCTTGCTTCCAAACACAGGTCCTAGGAGGAAGGAGAGACCTTGGGATGAGGCTGGGAAGGACAGGCAGGATTTGTTCCTCATCATGATGGAATGCTTTGGCTTGGACAAGACCTTAAGGACCATCCAGTCCCACCCATACCACACTCAGGGATCTTTTCCATGAATCCAGATTGCTCCAAGACACATCCAAGGTGTGCCCTGACCCCTTCCCATGGGATTTTACCCGTCTGCATCCTGTCCTTGGTGTACCAGATGGCAAAGCCATCCCCGTTCAGGTTCTTCTTGCCTTGTCCATGGATTTTGAAGTGCACCTGCATCTCCCAATCTCGCAAGTAACAGGGCTGGGAAAGAGAGAAAAGATGGGAATTTAGAGGGTCTCTCCTGCCAACAGTGAGGGGACAGCAGGGACTGTCTATGCCATTCCCTGCCCATCTCAACACTCCATAAGCCTTCATTCCCCGTTTCCCTCACCAAAATCCATTATTTCCTATTCCCTCACAAATATCCATCATTGCCCCCCATTTCGATGCCCCCTGTGTCCCAAACCTCTCACCCAGCACTCCCCACTCCATCCCTGAGTCCCCCCCGGTCCCGACCGTCTCCTGTCCCAATCCCAGCCCTCTCCTCCGATCCCAGACCGTGTCACTCCCAACCCAGGCCCCTTCCTGTCTTGATCCCGACCCTCTCCCCCAGCCCTCCCCACCCAATCCCTGAGTCCCTCCGGTCCCGACTCTCTCCCCTACCTCCTCTCCCCCCTATCCCGGTGCCCCCGCGGCGCCCCCCGCTCACCACTCGGTTCCACACAGCTCCTTGCTTGCTCTGCACGTCGGGCGTGAGGCGGATGAACTGGGTCATGACCATGGCATTGCCCAGCAGGTCCCACAGCCCCGAGCTGGCCGAGCCCACACCTGCGGGCCCACACGCACCGTCGGTACTGGAGCACCGGCACCGAGCACCGCTCATCACCCCCCACCCCGCTCACCCTGGTAAGGCTTGGACAGCGAGTGCTCGCGCTTGAGGTGCTCCTCAGTCTGCTCGGCGCGGGCCTGGCCGAGCCCCAAGGCCAGCAGGGCCAGCAGGGCTATCCCGGCCGGCCACCGTCCCACCGCCGCCATCTTCCCTCCACCGCCCTCCCCGCGCGCCCATTGGCTGCCCGGAGCCGCTGTGCCCGCCCACTGGGGCGTTTGGCGAGGGTGGTTGGTGGGGAGGGCTGTCTGTCTGTTGGGAGGGCGGGAGGCGCGCGGTCGGTGGTGGGTATTGTAGTTCTGGGCGCCCGAGGGCTGCAGGTGATGTGGGAACTGCAGCCCCGGGTCCTAGTGCCGCCCCCCTCTCCCCCCGGTCCTAGTGCCCATCCCAGGTTCTAGTGCCTTCCTATCCACATCCCTGTGTCCCGACCCGCAACGGGTCCTAGTGCCCCCCCTTCTCCCGCCGTCGGAGGCGTGGTTTGAGCGAGTGACCAGTCATACCAGGGGCGTGACTTAGCACGTGCCGCGCGGTGGAGGCGTGGTCAGTCGTGTGGCTCCCCGAGCAAGGGCGTGGCGTGCTGGGCTACCGTCAATCGGGGGGGGGGGAGGGCGAGAGCTACTCCACGAGAGGGCGTGGTCTTGTGGGGGACGTCACAACTGAGGCGTTTCCCTATAGTGATTCCCCGAGAGGGCGTGCTCCTGTTCGTGACGCCACAGCAGGGGCTTATCCCCGCATCTTTCTTCCCTGAGGGTACGTGACCGGAGCCGCCGCTGCCCGGGGAGAGTGTCGCGGTGCGTGACGTCACCACAATGGGGGCTCCTCCTATGGAGGCGTGTCTTTTTGCATTACGCCCTCAAATGGGCGTGGTCTGCCTATTTGTTGACGATGGGGCGTGTCCCTAGTCCCGCCCCCTATGATGTCATCGCGCCGTGCCCGGCCCCCGCCCGGCCCGGTCCCACCAGTGCCCAACATGGCGGGCGGCAGCGGCCGCGGGAGCCCTACCGGGAGCAGCCCCGGGAACTCCGGTGCCTCCGCGGGGGCCTCGCTGCCCGCGGGGCTCCTCCTGCCTCCGGTCCTCCTCCTCCTCCTCTTCCTCCTGCTTCAGCCCGCCCTCGCCACGCCCGCTCTCGACACCGTAGTGCTGGGGCTGCGGCTGGAAGGCAGCACGAAGCCTCCCGAGCCCGTAGCCGGGGTGGCTCCGGGGCCCATCCGGCTCACGGAGGGCAGCGAGGCGCTGCTCCGGCTCTACGGGCTGGGGCTGGGCCCGGGAGCCGCGGAGCGTGTGGCCTTCGCCGAGCTGAGGCCGGACGCCATCCCGGCCGTGAACGAGACGTGCGGGGAGCGCTCGCAGGACCTGCTGGTGCGGCCCGGCCCCGCCGAGCCCCGCGACACCTCGGCGCTGCTGTGGCTGCGGGTGCTGCCCCTGCGCAAGCACGAGGCGGCCAAGGCCTACGTGCTGTGCTCGCAGCGCCGTCCCGGCCAGCCCTGGCTGCCGCACGAGGGTCCCGATGGGCAGGTGGTGGTCCTGGAAGAGAAGAAGTCCCTGCTGCCGCTGTGGCTGCAGGTGACTCTCATCGCCGCGTTGCTGGGGCTGTCCGGGATGTTCAGCGGGCTGAATCTGGGGCTGATGGCACTCGACCCCATCGAGCTCCGCATCCTGCAGAACTGCGGCTCGGAGAAGGAGCGGCGCTATGCCCGCAGGATCAGCCCTATCCGGAAGAAAGGAAACTACCTGCTCTGTTCGCTGCTCTTGGGCAACGTGTTGGTCAACACGACCCTCACCATCCTTCTGGATGACCTGACTGGCTCTGGCGTAGGTGCCGTGGTGGCCTCCACTGTGGGGATCGTGATCCTCGGGGAGATTGTTCCCCAGGCGTTGTGCTCCCGGCACGGGCTGGCTGTGGGTGCCAAGACCATTCTGGTGACCAAGTTTTTCATGCTGCTCACGCTGCCCCTGTCTTACCCCATCAGCAGACTGCTGGACTGCATCCTGGGCCAAGAGATCAGCACCGTTTACAACCGGGAGAGGTTCCTGGAGATGCTGAAGGTGACGGAGTCTTTCAATGATCTGGTCAAGGAGGAACTGAACATGATCCAGGGTGCGCTGGAGCTGCGCACCAAGACAGTGGAGGATGTGATGACCCCATTGCCCAACTGCTTTATGATCAGCAGTGATGCCGTCCTGGACTTCAACACCATGTCTGAGATTATGCAGAGTGGGTACACCCGGATCCCTGTCTACGAGGGTGACAGGGCAAACATCATGGACATCCTCTACGTGCAGGACCTGGCCTTCGTGGACCCTGATGACTGCACTGCCCTCAAGACCATCACCAAGTTTTATAACCACCCCGTGCACGTCGTGTTCCATGACACCAAGCTCGATGCCATGCTGGAGGAGTTCAAAAAAGGTAGAGGGGTCGCTGGTTCCTGCCAGCTGGAGGCAGAATTCCAGGGAGTTTTGCCCTCCCTGGGTTCCTCATGGTTTGGGTGGTTGTGATCCTGAGGGATTGAGGCCACCTGGGGATGAGCAGGGGGTCACCAAACCCAGCATTGCCTCCAGGAATGCTTTGTGAGTGTTGTCTTGCTCCTTGTTTTAATTACCAGCTCTGGAGGCCTTTGGGAGATCTCTCAGCTCCCTGTTTTGGGGTTGGCTCCCTTTTCCATGCTCCTCCCTGACTCTGGGAATGGTGAGAGCTCCTATCCCTGCTCTGTTTCCCACTCACGACATCAGGGCACTGCAAAGTGGGAGCAGCAGGAGGAGGAGTGGGATGAACCCACCAGGCTGGGAAATCGCTCGGCTCCCTGGTTTTGGATGTGGTTCCCTGTTCCAGGTTGTGACCCTGAGGGGATGAGGCTCCTGGGGGCCACCGAACCCTGGTGACCACCCACCTTTCCAGGGTTTTGGAGCTTTGTGCCTCCAGGAATGCTTTGGAAGTGTTTCCTTGCTCCTAGTTTCTGATTATCAGCCTTGGAGGCCTTTGGATAATGGCTGGGGAATTATTTTGGGCCTGGCTCCCTCTTCCAGGCTCTTCCTGACACTTGGGAATGGTGAGGATTGCTCTGTGCTGGCTCCTATCCCTGCTCTACCTCCCACTCATAGCATCAGGGCACCAAAAAGTGGGATGGGAGGAGTGGGATGTGAGCTTGCCGTGGGATGAACCCACCAGGCACAGCAAAGCTCCCAGGAAGGATTTGCTCTCTCCAGGCCTTTCCAGCCCAGGCAGGGATCTCCTTTGCTGCCCAGCTCCTGGATGGGACCAGGATGGAGGGAAGATATCAGCTCTGGAGCAGCTGTGCTGGGTGATCCCAGGCCATCCATGACCCCACTCCCCAGCTCCTGTTACACTTTCTAGAGCACCAGGGACATTGTGAGATCCAGATTTGCAGGACGTTCCCAGGAGATCATGCATGGATTTGGGGATATGAAATCCCTCCTGGAGCCTGGGTGAGGCTTTGGGAGCTGGCACATCCAAGCCTGGCTCTCCAGGGCTGTCTCACCCCAGTCCAGTTCCAAAAACCAGGACATGGGAGCAGAGCTGCTGGTGGGTCTGGAGTTATCCCAGCTCCTGGCAGCGGCTTTCCCTCGTTGGATCCTGATTAAGGGATTTAACCAAGTTCCTTCCGGGCTCAAAGCCGCCCATAACACCCAGGGCTCTTATTTTTCCACTGCTGGGTCAGCAGAAGGGAATCTGTGGGGCTGGTTTCGAGCTGAGCCCCACAAATTTCATTGTGGATGCAGCTCCATGGTGAGGATCTGCCTCATCCCCCTGGATCAGGCAGGAGAGGTGCATCCAGAGGGAATAATTAACTGGTTGTGCTAATTGTGGGGCTTGGCAGCCAAAACTCTCCGTGTTGTCACAGTCACTGGCCTTGGGGTGACAGTTTCCAGATGCATGTCTGGCCTCTTCCTGACTTTCTCGTCTTGGTGTGAGGCTTTTAAATGGGGAACTTGCCTATTGAGACAGGCTGGGTGAGCTGGGAATGTCCAGCCTGCAGAAGAGAAAGCTGCAGAGAGACCTTGGAGCCCCTTCCAGAGCTTAAAGGGGCTCCAAGACCTGGAGAGGGACTTTGAATAAGGGATGGAGGGACAGGACAAGGTGGGAATCGCTTCCCACTGGAATTTAGGTGGGATATTGGGAAGGAATTCTTCCCTGTGAGGGTGGTCAGGGGCTGGGATGGAATTCCCAGAGAAGTTGTGGCTGCCCCATCCCTGGAAGTGTTCAAGGCCGGGTTGGACGGGGATTGGAGCAACTTGGGATAGTGGAAGGTGTCCCTGCCCATGGCCTTTGAGGTCCCTCCCAACCATTCCAGGGTTCCAAGAACACCCCGTGGGGAGCTCCGTGTTCCTGTGGGGAGTCCTAGAGGGGGTCCCAGTGTCGGTCACTCCCTGGTGATGCCCATCCAGGTGCCCTTTGCCTGTGGGTTTGGGCTCCCCGGGCTGTGTTTGCTGTGCCCGGGCCACTCCCTGTCCCGCTCATCCCACAGGGAGCAGCTCCTGACTCAGCTGGGCCGGTCCCAATCCTGTCACCTGTCCCCACCATGCCCCACCCAGGCGTTAGCAGGGCCATAAAGGGGGTTTAATGACCCAAACAACAATTTTTGGGCATTCCCACCCCTTTAGGCACCACCTTTTTCCAGTGCTGTGGAAGGAGCATGGCCAGAGGGGGAGGAAAAGGAGATCTGTGTGGTGCCCATCCCTAAAATTCCCCTTTCCCTGAGCGATGAGGGGCCTGTAGCTCTAAAATTAAGCAGTGGAGAGGGTCAGGAAGGGCAGGTTTGGGATAAAGCTGGAGCAGGACACAAGTGGGACACCCTGTGTAGGCCTTGAGAAAGTAAAAGTGCCTTTATTTTGGGATGCACTGAGGTCAGGGAGGGAATGTTGCCCTCTCCAAGCCCCAGTTTCCCCAGGATAAGGATAACAGTTTTCCACGTGGAAGTGGAAACATCCCAGGAATTTTTCCTGCTGGTTTTGTGGGATTTTGGGACAAAGCAGGACAAACTCCATTCCATGGAGCAGCTGGGGCAGGATGATGCACTTTCAGTGGTTGGAATTTAGCTGGAATCCTGCTGGAATGGGATGAGGGGAGCCCTGAATCCAGGACTGGAAGGTTTTCCTGCCTAGAAGGACCTTACTATTGCTGGCCAGGGCCCTTGGCTCTGTTCCCTGGGGTGTTTTGGCGCTGGGATCGGGTGGACTCCAGGTGTCCAGAGCGTTTCCTCTGGGATGGGATCAGCTTGGAAGAGCTGCCAAAGAATTTGGGAAAGAAATTCTAGGTGGAACACAATTCCTGGTGGCTGTGGTGGTGGTGACGATGTGGTTGCTCTGGTGTCATCCCATCCCACATCCCAAGGCAGCTCTCAGGTGCTTCAGCTTGGAGGGTGCCTCAGTCCCAGCCTTAATTACCGTCCTGGGCTTAATTAGTGTCATTACCCTGGGAGCCAAGCCCAGCCCAAGGGCTTGTTTAGATTTGAACTGGTTTAGATTTTAACTGGTTTAAGGTTTAGGTTTTAACTGGTTTATTGTTAGATTGAACTGCTTTATTGCTCTGGGGAGGGAAGGGCCCGGCCCAGGGACATCCCAGGGTGTTGAGGTGTCTCCCATTCCAACATCTCTCTATATCCATAGGGAAATCCCACCTGGCCATTGTGCAGAAAGTGAACAATGAGGGGGAGGGGGATCCCTTCTACGAGGTGCTTGGGCTGGTGACCCTGGAGGACGTGATCGAGGAGATCATCAAGTCTGAGATCCTGGATGAGTCTGACACCTACAGTAGGTATTGGGGCTCCCACCGTTCCCATCATCCTGTCCTTCCATGGGGAGATTCTGTCCCGCCATGGGCTGCTCCTGTACCCTCATGGGCTGTTCCCACCCACCCTGGACCGATCCTCCCTCCACCCCGTGCCAGGGGTCCTGCCAGCCCCCCCAGAGCTGACTCCTGCCCCCACAGTCGACAACCGTAGCCGGAAGCGCGTGACCAACCAGAAGAACAGGAGGGACTTCTCGGCCTTCAAGGACCCTGTCAGCGAGCAAAAGGTCAAGGTATCCCCTCAGCTCCTCTTGGCTGCCCACAGGTTCCTCCTGACTGGTGAGTTTTGGGAACGGGGAGCTCCCTGTTGCTCAGGGAAACCCGCAATGGAGCGGGATGGGCTCGGTGTATCCCCGTGTCCCCCATGCCAGCTCTGGTCCTGGAGACTCCAAGGAGTTGCTCCAACCATCTCATGGAGAAATGATGGGTCTTGTCTTGCTTTCCTTCACTCTGTCGCCCCCATCCAAATGGGAAGGGATGAGGTTTGGGAATGCCAGACCTGCCTCTGACGGCCCTGTCCCCCTGGGATGATCTGGGTGGGGACCTCCAGGATGATCCTGTCCCAAGGGGAGGCAACTCCAGGATGATCCTGTTCCTAAGGGAATGCCCTTGCTGGGGACCTGGAGCTGGATCCGTGGGTTTTCCCAGAGGGAGCTGTTGATGGAGCCTGTGCCATCCTAGGCACCATTCCAAGGGATGGGGAGGTTGCACCTTCCCCTGGAAGGACAAAAACTGTGTGTGATCCCTTTTCCCTCTCCCAGAGGTGCCGCTTTTCAGCCCCACCCTCATGTCAGAGAAGATCCTGCTGCGGCTCCTTGGATATTCTGATGTCATCCAGGAGCTTAAGTTCAACGAGGAGGACAAGAAATCCCCCCAGCATTACCTCTACTGCAAGAACAAGCCTGCTGACTACTTCATCCTCATCCTGCAGGTTTGGCGGGTTCCTGGGGGCCTCCATTCCCCTGGGAATGCTGTGGGGAGGGGAGGGGTCTCGTCCCTAAGGATGTGGATTATGGAATGTCTCCCCCTGGCAGGGCAAGGTGGAGGTGGAGGCTGGCAGGGAGTGCATGAAGTTTGAGGCGGGACCATTTACCTACTACGGGGTGATGGCCCTCAGCCCCCCTCCTGGATCTGGTAAGAACTCCCTGATCCCTCAGGATGCGCCCTGAGATAGGGCTGCAGGTGGGAGATGCCGGAGGCTCCGAGCCCCATTGGTGCCCCCCAGATTGGGCAGTGTGTCCTCAGGGACACCTGGGCTGAGTCCCACTGCCCCAGCTTTGGGATCCTTGAGCAGCCCACATGTGGAGCCTAATGCATGGGATGGCTCCTGCACTGCCTTGGGATGCCCTGGAACAGGTGTGGGGTGCCCTGGGATGTGTCCTGGCCCCTTGGGGCTGAGCTCCCAGTCCCCTCCCCAGTGCTCCATAGTCCCTTCCCACTTCCGGGCGCTCTGGGGTCTCACCCTACCCCTCTGATTCCCCAGAATTCCGGTCTCCATCCCGTGGAAGTGGCTTGGCCCGCTCAGCCTCCCTGAGCAACCACGAGCGCTCCGATTCCATCTCGTCAGCTGTGAGCAGCAGCACCAACCAGCTCAGCGGGACTGGGAACCAGTATGTGGCTGATTTCAGCCTCCGTGCACTGACAGACCTCCAGTTTGTCAAGGTGGGCATGGGAACGGTGGGGATGGGGACAGGATCAGCAGGGATGGGGACAGGGGAACACTGGGGACAGGGAAACACCAGGAAGGACAGGAAAACACTCTGAACAGGGGCAGGAAAACACTGGGAATGGGGACAGAGAACACTGGGAATGGGGACAGGGAAACACCAGGGGTAGAGGTGGGGACAGGGAAGCGCTGGGACCAGCAAAATACCAGGAACGGGGACAGGGAAACGCTGAGAATGGGGACAGGGAAACACCAGGAACAGGGACAGGAAAGTACCAGGAATCCCTCCCTCATCCCTGTTTTTCCCTGGCCCAGATCACGCGCCAGGAATACCTGAATGGCCTCACGGCCTCCCGCATGGACAGTTGTCCCCAGTCCCCTGACAGCAACTCCCCCAGACCGGGCCCCGACAATCTGGAGAGACCAGAGCCTTTGGCCCCCGCAGACGAGACCACGAGCCTCCTGAATGACAGGAACTGCCAGGGCCGCCGGAACAACCACAGTTCCACAGAGAACAACAACGTCTGACCCCGGCCAGCGCCGGCGCGCTCCGGAGGGCCCGGGGCGTGCCCGGTGCAGGGACCCCCATCCCGGCAGGAATTGGCTGCCACTGGAATATGAGCCAGGAGGAGTGACAACAGCACAGTGAAGAATGGAAGAGCTGGAATTTGCTGCTGTTTCCAGGCTGGCTTGTTTTTTTGGGATTGATTGGAGCAGCGGTGGAGGCGGCACCAAAGGCACCGCCAGCACCGCCCACACGGCTCAGGGACATTGGGGTCTTGTTTGCCACAGTAGGACCCTGGGGATGGATGTCCCTGCCCTTTGGGATCTTTGGAATGGACATCCTGGCCCTTCAAGACCCTTGGGATGGATGGGCTGGTCCTTTGGGATCCTCAGGATGGATGTCCTGGCCCTTTCAGATCCATGGGATGGGTGTCCTGACCCTTTGGGACCCCCCAGGTGGACATTCTGCCCCCTCAGGGTTCCTGTGCTACACTGGAACCCATGGGATGGGTGTTTCCTTTCCTATACCAGCCTGGGATGGGGGTCCTGGGCCCTCGGCTCTCCTACACCATGTTGGGACCCTGGGATGGGCATCCCGGCCCTTTGGGATCCCCTGGGATGGGAATCCTGGCTCCTCAGTGCTCCTACACCAGCCTGGCCTGGGGGTCCCAACCCTACACCATTTGGGGGGGTCCCAGAATGGAAATCTCAGCCCCTTGGGGTCTCCTACACCACTGTGGTACCCCCAGGATTGGCATCCCAGATCCCTCAGGACTTCTACACCCTTCTGGGTTCGGGGTCCCAAGCCCTTGGGACTGCTACAACACGTTGGGACCCCCGAGATGGGGGTCCCAGCCCCTCAGGCCCCCCCAGGATGGGGGTCCCCTTCCCCTCTGGGGTGTTTTTGGTGTCAGGGACTTCCTGGTTGTGCTGCAGCCCCTCCCCATTCCCAACCCCCTTTCCTGCTGGCCGGGGACATGGGGATGGGCTTGGAGCCCCCTGGGACCCCCCCCACCACAAGGAGTCTGGGGTCCCCCTGAGGGGGTTTCAGTGCCTTCCCCTCGCCGTAGGGGGTCTCAGGGTCTCGGGGAAGGGGGTCAGGGGTCGGTACGAGGGGGAGGGAGGGGGGGACGCCCCAGGATCCCAATTTTGGGGGGTTTTTTTGGGGTGACACAGTGCTAGTGACCAAAGGTGTACAGGCAGGAGGGCGTCATGTGTCCCTCCCCCGGCACTGGGGGATGCCCAAAGCCATTGGGATCCCCCTCCCTCTGGATTTATTCCCAACTTTGGGAAAGGGGGAGAGGCCCCCCTAAAAAAAGCACAAGTTCCCTGTTTTGAACTCTGTAAGTTATTGGGATAAGGTTAATTAATTATTTTTGTTAATCATGTCTCGACGATCAGTTCCTAGAGGTCCTTCTGCGGGGACATTTTTAGAGAGAATAATAATAATAATGATAATTAATAATAATAAGCCAGGACATAAAAAAGCCCATTTTTTTATTAAATCTTCCTCTATGCAAACCCCTAACCCCTCCCATGGGAATTCCTATTTATTGTTCAGGTTTGATTTGTATGTTTGGGGAGGGTAGGGCCCAGAGAGCGGGAGGGGAGAGGGCAGGGTCTTCCCCTCCCCAATCCCCCCCCTCGCCCCCTCCTGGTTGTGAAACAACTGTGGGATTTTATTTCCTGGGGTTTTTTTGAGGGATTTTTTTGCCAGATGGGTAATAAAAGTCTATATCTGTATGTGGGTCTCTGCTGTGGTTCACAGGGGGCGGGGGGCCTGGTGATACAGGGAGAGGATCCCGGGGGCACCACCTGGCACTGCCCCAGCCCTGGAAGTGCTCAAGGCCAGGCTGGACAGGGCTTGGAGCAACCTGGTCCAGTGGAAGGTGTCCCTGCCTGTGGGAGGGGATGGGACTGGATGGGCTTTAAGGTCTCTTCCAACACAAACTGAGGATTCCATGAAGTCCCACCTAGGCACCAACAAAGGCGGAGACTCTTCTCTGAGGTCAGGGAGGAAAAGGTGCTGTTGCAGATCCTGGATAAGCGGGATCAGTGCCCAACCACTGAAGGACAAAGTTCCACCCATGCCCCTCCTGCCTCTGCCTCCCCCCACAGTGGGATCTGGATCCCCCTGGAATCCCCTGAGCAGCTGCTGTTCCCTCCCAGCCATCCAAGGGGGATGCACCGGAGCCCTCCCACCTCCTGTAGAATTTACTGTTCCAACAAACTGTTTTCCACACTTTTAGTGGGTTTTTTTAGGAAGCAAAGGCCCTGGAAGGTGGGAGGAGGGTCTGCACCTCCATCCTGGTGTCACCCCCCCCTACTCTGGCCCCTGGCACAGGTGACAAGGGGACAGAATCAGTGCCACGGGCTGTGTTTGTCCATCGGAGATGCCTCCGGAGGTCCCACGGCGGTGGCTGCAGGTGTCCCGTGTCCCCTCAGCTGTCCAGCAGGTCCCACACATCCGGGTGGGCCACATCCCGCGGGAGGCGGCCCCTGGAATCCTGGAGTGTGGCTAGAGCTGGGCAGAGCCGCAGGAGGAGTGCACAGAGCTCACGGTGCCCCTGCTCAGCTGCCTGGGAGGGCACTTGTGTGATCGTCTTGTGAGGGACAGAGAGAGACACCTACTTGGGCTGCCCACCCATCTTGGGTGAGAAAAGGGACTCCTTTGAGGAGGAGAGGGGATCCCAGGGTCCCCCTTCTGTAGGTCGAGCACTCCTGTGCCCCCCAACCACCTTGTACAGGTCATGCCATGGGAGGGCAGACCCTGTGCCCCCACCCACTTTGTGTGAGAGAGGGGATGCCCTGTATCCCCCCCACCTTGTGCAAGGGATCTCCCTCGGTGGCCCCACACCTTGTGCAGGGGGGTCCCTCCCCCCGTGTACCCCACCGACCTTGTGCAGTGCCAGGGACAGGGCCCTGTCCTACCTTTGGTAGGCACTCTTTGCCCCCCTCCTACCCTGTGCAGGGGGTCCCTCCATCCCGTAACCCCTCCATCTTATTCAGTGCCAAGGACAGATGCCCCCGCCCCCCTCCGGTGACCTCCCACCTTGTGTAGTGAAGTCCGCCCGTCGCCGTCGGTGGCCGCGGGGTCGGCCCCGTGCTGAAGCAGGAGGCGGCTCACGGAGAGGTGGCCGCAGTAGCAGGCGCGGTGCAGGGGGGTGGCCCCGCCGGGGGTCCGGGCGTCGCAGGGAGCCCCCCGCTCAAGCAGCACCCGGCAAACGCCCAGGTGCCCGTTACGGCTGGCGTAGTGCTGCGGGGTGGCGGGGGGAAGAGAGTGAGCGGGGGGGCCGGGACCCCCATACCGGGGCCGTGTTACCCCCCAGGTTGAGACCCCCGGGAC
>VYXB01002933.1:1167887-1195930 GCA_013397135.1 Pachyramphus minor
CGTGAGGGGCGGCGGCGGGTGCGCGCCGCGCGGCTCCGCGGGGACACGCCCCCGCAGTGACGTCACGCGCGGAGCCCCGCGGAGGGGGCGCGGGTCGGGTCGGGTCAGACCGGAACCGCTCGAGTGGGATCGGAACCGCTCGGCTCAGATCAGATCAGAACCAGTTGGGCAGTATTGGAACCAGTTGGCTCAGCCCAGCTCAGCTCTGTTCGGTTCGGATCCAGGACCAGTCAGTTCAGATCAGATTGGATCAGAACCAGTCAGGTCGTATTGGAACCAGTTGGCTCAGACCAGCTCGATTCAGCCCAGCTCAGCTTGGTTTGGCTCAGTTTGATTTGGATCAGTACTAGTCATGTCGGATCCAGAACCAGTGAGCTCAGCTCAGCTTGGTTGGGCTCAGCTCAACCTGGCCCAGATCAGATCAGATAAGATCAGAACCAGTTGGGTTATATTGCAACCCGTTGGCTCAGCCCATCTCCGACAGCACCCCCATCATGGCCCGGTGGGATCAGAACCCGTTGGATCCGATCAGAACCAGTCGTGTCTGTTTGGAACCAGTTGGCTCAGCCCAGCTTGGTTCAGCTCAGCTTGACTCAGCTCAGCTGAGGTCAGATCACAACCAATTGTATCAGACCGGAACCAGTCAGCTCAGCTCAGCTTGGCTGGGCTTGGCTCAGTTTAACCTAGCTTTGCTCAGCCAGGTTTGGATCGGGTCAGATCAGGTTGGCTTGGATGGGAACCAGTTGTGTCAAGTTGAAACCAGCTGGGTCCACTTAGTTTGGCCTGCCTCGGGTCAGACAGAACCATTTGGCTCAGCTTAGCTCGGCTCAGTTCTGCTCAGTTTAACCTGGTCTCACTTAGTCCAGGCCTGGCTCAGCCTGGTTCAACTCAGTTCAACCAGGCACAATTCAGTGCAGTTTTGGGGTGTGTGCCTGCACAACCAGCTGGAATAAAGGAATTAGAGCAGCCGCCTCCTGGCCCTGGCACAGGGCCCTGGCACCTCCTGCCACCCTCCCACGGGTGGCACAGGCTGATGGCATCCCACTGGACATGCTGCGGGCATGGGTGGGCCTGGCCCAGCTGGGACCTGACTGGGACACCTGCCCAGGATACCTGCTGAGTAATCCTGCCAGGGGTCCCTGCCCAGGATACTTTTCCCAGATACCTGCCCAGTTTGCCTGCCTAGGGTCCCTGCCTGGTGTCCTTGCCTGGGTAGCTGCCCAGTATATTTTCCCAGGATCCCTGCCCAGGAATTCTGCCTGTGGTATTTGCCTGGGATCCCTGCCCAGGATACCTTTCCAGGGTCCCTGCCTGTCATACTTTCCCAGGGTAGTTTTCTGGAGTACCTGCCTGAGCAAGGGTGAGGGAGGAGAGGAGGAAGATGAGCTCCAGGCGGGCACTGTGGATGTGGTGGCACAGTTGGGTGACCCCCAGGAAATTGAGGGGGAAGGTGCCATGTCACCAAGGGGCCTCAAAACCCCCATGGTGATGTCTCCACTGGCACAAGGCCAGGCTGGCATGGCTGGCAAGCACCTCTCCAGGCACTGGCATTGGCACTGCTCTGCTAATTACCGAGGCAGAGATAACGAGGGCACAGCATCCACAGCATGCATGGGGCACCCACGGGGCACCCAGCACCAGGCTGTGGCACCAGGAGCAGGACAGACCCCTGTGAGAAGCAGAGGGGCTGGCGGGGAGCTGGCAGAGTGGGCAGCATCCCCATGTCCCCCACTCTGGAGTCACCTCACTCAGGGGGCTCGGGGCATTGCCCGGGTGGGGCAAAGCCCACGGGGTCTGGAGGCACCGGGGGCACCTGCGGGCACAGGGATGGGGAGGGGACTGTGCCAATAGAGTCTGGGGCTGCTCGGGGCCCCTCCAATGCCGAGGAACCCCTCTGGTGTTCAGGGACCGCCCCGTGCCTGGGTACCCCCAAATGCCCAAGGATCCCCCGATATCACTGACTCTCCAATTCCCAGTGACCCTCCAATGCCCGGGGTCCCGCCATGCCGTGGAGACAATATGGGGGTGATCAGAGCCCTCCTTTAGGGCACCAGGATGTCCATGGGGACAATTTGGGGTGCCCGGGACCCATTCCCCCGGCCTCGCGAGGCCCCCACGTGTCCCCTCACCGCGGAAGGGGCAGGGCCAGGAGCAGGTGCCGGGGCTTGCTTGGGAACAGCCAATAGGTAGCGACGGACGGATCGCTGACCCCGCCTCTACCCCGCCTCTGCCCGCACATCTGGTGGCCAATCAGAGCTCGGCAGGCGGGCAGATAGACCAATCAGCCATTGCTCAGAGACGGGGCGGTGGGATGTAGCCCGCACCAACCAACCAGAGCGAGTGGGCGGGGCCTACTCTCTCGGGTTGCAGACGCTTTTCCGGGTCAGGCGGAAACGGCGGCGCGACCCGGAAGTTCCGGCGTGGCGGCGGCGCGGCCTCGTCCGGCCCCGGCCCCGGTACTGACCCAAATCCCGGCCTCGGCCCCCATTTCGGCCTCGCCATGGCGGACGTGACCGCTCGGAGCCTGCAGTATGAGTACAAGGCGGTGAGTACGGGCTCAGTGCCGTGAATTCCCCCCTGGTACCGTCAACCCCGCTCAGCGCCACGGTGGGACCCTCTGACCCACCTCAGCCCCTCCTTCGGGACCCCCCAGACCTCCCTCAGCCCCAGGTTGGGACCTATTTCAGGATCCCCACCCCCCTCCCAGCCCCCTCAGCCCCTTGGGGGACTTCCAATGGGACCCCCTGTCTCCCTCATCCCCATTTCAGGATCCTCTGACCCTTCTCATCCCTACATTTGGGACCTGCAGTGCCCCTGATTCCCATTACAGGACCCTCAGCCCTATAGTGGGACCCGTTTCAGGACCCCCCTGACCCTCCTCAGCCCTATTTTGGGACCTCTCCCCATTCCCCTCAGACCTATTTCAGGACCCCTATCCCCCTGAGCCCCATTCCAGGGTCTCCCCGCTTCCCCCCAGCCCTATTTCAGGGTCTCTCTGAGCCCCCCTGACCCCGTTGTTCCCCCCAGAACTCCAACCTGGTGCTCCAAGCCGACCGGTCCCTGATTGACCGCACGCGCCGGGACGAGCCCACGGGGGAGGTGCTGTCCCTGGTGGGGAAGCTCGAGGGGACTCGCATGGGGGACAAGGCCCAGAGGACCAAACCCCAGATGCAGGAGGAGAGAAGAGCCAAGTAAGTGGGAGCTGGGCCTGGAATGGGAATTCCTGTCCCCAAACAGGAGTTTGGGGGTCACAGAAATGTTTGGGGTGGGAGGGACCTTAAAGAACTTAAAGACCTTAAAGACCCTTGGCCTGACACCAGAGCAGGGTCCAGCCTGGCCTTGGGCACTGTCAGGGATCCAGGGGCAGCCACAGCTTTTCTGGGAATTCCGTCCTAGCCCCTCCCCACCCTCACCTTTTCCAGTGGGAAGCCATTCCCCCTTGTTC
The DNA here is from genome assembly GCA_013397135.1 of Pachyramphus minor. Taxonomy (NCBI): domain Eukaryota; kingdom Metazoa; phylum Chordata; class Aves; order Passeriformes; family Tyrannidae; genus Pachyramphus; species Pachyramphus minor. The sequence goes on from VYXB01002933.1 coordinate 1,171,333, forward strand.
TGTCCCTCCACCCCTTGTCCAAAGTCCCTCTCCTAGAGCCTCTTTGGGCACTGGAAGGGACTCCGAGGTCTCCCTGGACTCTTCTCTTCTCCAGTGTTGGGAATATTTGGAGGTGGAAAACCTTGTGGTGTGAGCACAGATCTGGAGATCAAACCCCACCAGCCTGGAAGTCAGAAACACATTGTTTTCTCCACTTGGAGTCACTTCCTCTGTGTTAGGAACTGACAATCGAAGGGAAAAATTAAAATCAATCAGTTTCACCCCTTTAATTTTGAAAGTAAAGAGCCTTGTGGTACTTTGTGGCTCTGACTCCATGTCCCCCTCCTGCTCCTGTCCCCAGGAGAAGGAAGAGGGATGAGGACAGGCATGACATCAACAAGATGAAGGGCTACACTCTGCTGTCCGAGGGCATCGATGAGATGGTTGGGATCATCTACAAACCCAAGACCAAGGAGACACGCGAGACCTATGAGGTCCTGCTGAGCTTCATCCAGGCAGCCCTGGGGGACCAGGTGAGGCTGGGATCACAGCCTGGGGTTAGAGAGATCCAGCCCTTATATTGGTTAATCCGTCTGTGTCATCCCATGGGTTCATGGAGACACGGAATGGTTTGGGTTGGAGGGACAAGATCATCCTCTTCCACCCCCTGCCATGGGCAGGGACACCTTCCATAGACCAGCTCGCTCCAAGCCCCAACCAGCCTGGTGTGGAACACTTTCAGGGATCCAGGGACATCCAATATTTCTTCCCAATATCCAATCTAAACCAGCACATGGAGTGGTTTGCATTGGGAGGGGCCTTAAAGACCATCCAGTTCTATGGGCCGGGACACCTTCCGCTAGGCCAGGTTGCTCCAAGGCATGTCCAACCTGACCTTGGACACTTCCAGGAATCCAGGGGCATCCACAGCTTCTCTGGGCATGAAGAAAAGTTGTCCTTCCCTTTTTTCCCCTCTGTTGGTGCTGCCTTGGGGCTCAGAGATGTTCTGATGGTGATTTCATTGTGCTGAAGTGGTTCTCTGGTATTTGAGGAGCCCAGAAAGATTCGGGACTTTCTCCATATTGAATTCCCTGCTTGTCACCCTTTTCCCAGCCCCGGGACATCCTTTGTGGGGCAGCTGACGAGGTTCTGGCTGTGCTGAAGAACGAGAAGTTGCGGGACAAGGAGCGTCGGAAGGAGATTGACCTCCTGCTGGGCCAGACGGACGACACGCGGTACCACGTCCTGGTGAACCTGGGCAAGAAAATCACCGACTATGGGGGGGACAAGGAGATCCAGAACATGGGTATGAGGCTTCTCCCAGGATGGGGCCAGGCAGGGGGGTGGCTGGTGCTGTTGGCACACAGGGAAATGCTTTGGGATGGTTTCCAGGCCCCCAAACAGTGTTATTTTGGTGTTTCCAAGGTGTGGATGTGGGTGGGATATGGGTCTGGGAGTTTTGCATGTGTGGCCCAGATTTCCTGCTGAATTTCCCTCCCCTCTTCCTTGCAGACGACAACATTGATGAGACCTACGGGGTGAACGTGCAGTTTGAGTCTGATGAGGAGGTAGGAGATGAGGTTGGAGGTGGCTCTGCATTTCCCTCTGTCCCATTCAGAAAGCGGACATTGGTTCAGGCTGGGACGCCTCTTACAGGCAGAACCTGGATTATTTTAGATGCCACTTCGCAGCCTGGGGAGGATTTGTGGCTTATCCTGCTAATCCAAGGCTTACCATGACTCAGCCTGATGGGAGACAGATGGTGACATTTAGATCTCATGGGGAAACTTGACAGATGAAAAAGAGGGATTTGGATGCACTGGGTGGAGGTGTTGCACAAAAACACTCTTGGGTCTTGGTTTTGGAAAGGACTGAGAGGAAAGGGGGATAAGTAGGGGATTTTTGGAGGAGTCACTGGCACATTGTGTTTAGAGTAGAAATACCACGTGGAGCTTCACCTGAGCTGCAGCACCACGTTCCTGCTAAAAGCACAAGTCAGGCTGTTACCCTTGGGAATGAGCTGCCAAATGAGTCATTCCTGCCAAGGAAAAACTGCTCTTTGATGTTTGGAAGAGCCACTTACTGGATCCCTGCTTCCCACAGGAAGGGGATGAGGACATTTATGGGGAAGTCCGTGACGAGGCGTCAGACGATGACATGGAAGGGGATGAGGCTGTCGTGCGTTGCACCCTCTCAGCCAATGTGAGTCACGTGGAACATGGGCTTGGGATCATCTGGAGCAGGATTGGTGATCCTGTTGGGCTTTGGGGATGGAAAGGAGCCTTGGAGTGCAGCCAGAATGGATGTTCAAGAACCAACATCCCTCTGACACCCCAAACTCTGGCTCCACCGCACCAAGGCTGCAGGGAAATAATGTTTCTTTGGGGGTTTTCCCAAGCTTGTGGCATCAGGGGAGCTGATGAGCTCCAAGAAGAAGGATCTGCACCCCAGAGACATCGATGCCTTCTGGCTCCAGCGGCAGCTCAGCCGCTTCTACGATGACGCCATCGTGTCCCAGAAAAAGGCAGATGAGGTGCTGGAGATCCTGAAGGTCAGTGGACACCTGATCTATGGCATCACAGCGCCCTTGGAGTGTCTGCCCGGAAGGCAGGAATTTGGCCGAGAAATTTAGGTTTCTTCACATTAACTTGAGATGTGGACAACACTGGAGTAGTCTGGGCTTCATTCACGGGGATCTCCTGAGCGGAAGGTGGTTGGGTTTGTGTTGGTGTTTGCTGGGAGATCATCATCCATGGGGTCCGTTTCCCTCCTAATTCTGCTGCTGGTGTGTTTTGGGCATCATGGCATGGTGGGAAAAACGAGAGTTAGAGGGAGGGTGGGATTGTTCTTCCAGACTCAATTGCTCAAACCTGGCCTTGTTTGTTGCTGCTGTTGAGCTCCTCTTGCCTTCAGTTTCAGAAGACAAGAGGATCCACAGTCTGTGGGCACAGAGATTACTGGTCATTCTGTGTTTCTTCTCCCAGACTGCCAGTGATGACCGGGAATGTGAGAACCAGCTTGTTCTACTCCTGGGCTTCAACACCTTTGACTTCATCAAGGTCCTGCGGCAGCACCGGATGATGAGTGAGTGACCTTCGTCTTCACCTCCACCACCTTCACCTCCATCTCTACCTTCACCTTCTTCAACTCCTTCACCTCCACCTTCACTTCCTCCATTTTCTTCACTTCCACCTCCTTCGGCTCCACCTCCACCATCACCTTCCCCTTCCCTTCCACCTTCACCTCTACCTCCCCTTCACCTGGAGAGTCGCCTCACATCTTCCCCTCCACCTCCTGCTCTTCTGGCATGATTCCACCACAATCCAAGACTTTTGAACTCTTGCCTTGGGAAGGTTGGACTCTTTTTTGTCCCTTGTTTGGCTCACCCTCACTCCTGTCACCCCCCAGTCCTGTACTGCACTTTGCTGGCCAGTGCCCAGAGTGAAGCTGAGAAGGAAAGGATCATGGGCAAGATGGAAGCGGATCCCGAGCTCTCCAAGTTCCTGTACCAGCTGCACGAGACGGAGAAGGAGGATCTGATCCGAGTGAGCTGGGGGAAATCTGGGGCAGGATGAGGGATTGACTGTGGACTGTCTGGGTTGGTTTGGGTGGGAGAGGGGAGCTGCTGACACAGCTGGTACCCCCCCAGTCCATGGGAAATGCTGCTCAGAAAGGACAGTCTTTTCACCACTTCTTATTTTTGATGCACGCAGGGCTCTGCTTTCCCAGGAAAAGGGTCATGTCAGCAACTTCCACAGTTATGAACTGTTTTTAAGTGTCATGTTTCACCTCTGGCCTCCCCCATGTGAGGCTCAACCCCTCTGGTTGTCCCCTCTGCTTCTCTGGGGCTGGAATGGGACACTGAATCTGATTATTGTTGTGCAAGATGAGCCCTGCTTGGCCTTCGCTCTTCCGGAACTGATTTTGGAGTTGTTTTATGGGATTAATACTACATTCCTGGTTTATGGGTGGAAAGCCCCCTGGTTATGTTGTGTATTTGGTGTCTCTGGGATTGGGAAGTGCTGCTGGCTGTGTTTTCCCACTCTGCTTCCCTTCCTCTTCTCTCCCAGATGTCACATTTATGTCCTGGCCTTGAAAGCACTGTTTTTTCCTGCCAAAAACGGGTGTTCCTGGTTCTGTGGATGCCTGTGATTGAAGGGAATGAGGGTACAGGACCTGCAGGGTGTGACAGGAGCTCCTGGCAGCCCATGGAGGAGGCTCAGGCTGTTCTCAGGGCTGACTCCTTGTCTCTCACCATAGGAGGAACGGTCCCGCCGGGAGCGCGTGCGGCAGTCCCGCATGGACACAGACCTGGAGACCATGGATCTGGATCAAGGAGGCGAGGTAAAACTCTTCGATGTGTTCCCAGTCCTCCTGAAACATCCTCAGTCAGGTGACAGTAGCATGAAGATATCACAAACCAGCCCTGATGTGCTCCAGAGGCATTTCCCAGCTGGATGCAACAGCTTTTCCTTTCAGGGTGCAAACACTAGGAGAATGTTGTTCTGTAACCCGTGCCCCTTTCCCATTGCTGTCTCCAGGCCCTGGCTCCACGGCAGGTGCTGGATTTGGAGGATCTGGTGTTTGCCCAGGGCAGTCACTTCATGGCCAACAAGCGATGCCAGCTCCCAGATGGATCCTTCCGCCGGCAGCGCAAGGGCTACGAGGAGGTTCATGTGCCTGCCCTGAAACCAAAGCCTTTTGGGGCTGAAGAGGTTGGTGACCTTTCTGTTCCCACTTATTTAGCACTGAGGGACACTTTGGAGCCCTTTCGGTTCCTAAAGGGGCTCCCAGAGAGCTGGAGAGAGCCTTTGGATAAGGGATGGAGGAACAGAGCAAGGGGAAATGGCTTCCCACTGGAAAAAGGGAGATTTGGGTGGGATATTGGGAAGGAATTCCTCCCTGTGAGGGAGTGAGGGCCTGGGATGGAATTCCCAGAGAAACTGTGCTTGCCCCATCCCTGAAAGTGTCCAAGGCCAGGTTGGAGCAACCTGGGATAGTGGAAAGTGTCCCTGCCCATGGCAGGGGTTGGAACAGGATGACCTTTAAGTTCCCCCCCGACCAAAACCATTGTGTGAGTCCCTGAGCTGTTGCTGATGCCGTGACAGACACTTCCTGTGACTCAGCAGCTTTGATGTGGCTGTTCCTCCCTCACATTCTCTGCAGACCCTTTTTTTTCCACGTGTCTGAAGACACTTCCTGATTTCTGGTTTCCCACTTGTGGGCTGTTCATCCTGTGCAGTGGTTTCCATTTCGGGTCTCCTCTGCCCCATCCAGCTTCTCTGCTAAGCCTTCAGCTCTGCTTTTTCTCTCTCCTTCCTGCATGTTTTGGAGCTGTGGGATTAATTGGGATAAATCTTCTCTTTTGATCCGTGCTGGAAGCAGCAATGTGGTCTGATCTGTCCCACCACGGGAGCACAGTGGGGGTTTGATCTTCTGATGTATAGTCAGATATAACTTACAGTGGGTGAAGTGCACGTGCCTGCTAATGAGCCCTGTTTGATCCTTCCCTAACCTCCATGCTCCCAGGGCACAGGGATTTTCCTCCCATCTGGACACAACAGGTCCCTGCTGCTTCTCACCGGCTGTCCTCGAGATCCCACATCTGCCCCCCAGCCTCTGAGGTTGAAACAAAGGCTGAACTTGATGTTTTCGCATTTTTCTCCCCACTTTTCAGCAATTGGTTTCTGTGGAAAAATTGCCCAAATATGCCCAGGCTGGATTTGAGGGGTTTAAGACCCTGAACCGTATCCAGAGCAAACTGTACCGTGCAGCGCTGGAGTCGGATGAGAACCTGCTGCTCTGTGCCCCCACGGTGAGATCCCGGGATTCGGGGCCTGTGTGAGGGGAATCCACAAGGAGGATGACTTTGGGAGACCCTTTCCCCTGAAGAAGCCAGGGATCTGATGGGATTTGGTGGTTCTTGCCTTCCAGGGTGCTGGGAAGACGAACGTGGCACTCATGTGCATGTTGAGGGAGATCGGGAAGCACATTAACATGGACGGGACCATCAACGTGGATGATTTCAAGATCATCTACATTGCTCCCATGAGGTCCTTGGTGCAGGAGATGGTAGGAAGCTTTGGGAAGGTAAGGACATGTTTGGTCCTGCCCGTGCTGGAACGTAGGTGAGGGTGCATGAGTGTCCTGTGCTGGGAGGCACTTTGAATTTGGGGAGCAGTTTTGGGCTCCTCATGACAAAATATTGAGGGGCAGGGAAGAGGACAGAGCTGAGGAGGGGTCCAGAGCACCAGGAGCAGCTCAGCCTGGAGAAAAGGAGGCTCAGGGGGGACCTTCTCACTCTCTGCAACTCCCTGACAGGAGGAGGGAGCCAGGGGGTCGTCAGGCTCTGCTTCCAGGAACAACAGACAGGACAAGGGGAAATGGCCTCAAGCTGTGCCAGGGGAGGTTTAGATTGGATATAGTGAAAATTCCTTCATGGAAGAGGCTGTCCATGTTTGCCCTGTGGTTTCTTCCCAGCGCTTAGCCACATATGGGATCAATGTGGCCGAGCTGACCGGGGACCACCAGCTGTGCAAGGAGGAGATCAGCGCAACCCAGATCATCGTGTGCACCCCTGAGAAGTGGGACATCATCACTCGCAAGGGAGGGGAGAGGACCTACACCCAGCTGGTGCGACTGGTCATACTGGTGAGCAGCACTGGGGCCTCCAGAGCCCCAGCAGGGAGGAGGAGGAGGGAGGTGGGGGAGCATTGTGTCCTCCATCTCTGTGGTTTTTGAATGTGTGTGAAGGTGGCTCTTGGTTCTGGAGACACTCAGGCTTTGAACCCTGAGCTGAGCTGCTCCTGAACACATCTGCCGAGGAATCACCCCAAAAATGGATCAGGTTTTTCAGAGAGGTTGTGGATTCCCCATCCCTGGAGGCGTCCCAAGTTTCCAAGGCTGGGAATCAACAAGTTGCTCCACTCATAGGTGTTTGGGATGAAAGGTCTGAAAGTATAATTCCCTGCTTAAAGAGGGCTTGTAAGAAAGATGGGGAAAGGGTTTTGGAAAGGGCCTGGAGGAACAGGACAAGGGGAAATGGCTTCCCACTGACAGAGGGCAGGGTTAGATGGGATATTGTGAAGGAATACTTCCCTCTGAGAATGGGGAGGGGCTGGAATGGAATTCCCAGAGAAGCTGTGGCTGCCCCTGGATCCCTGGAAGTGTTCAAGGCTAGGCTGGATGGGGCTTGGACCAACCTGGGATAGTGGAAGGTGTCCTGCCCATGGCAGGGGGTGGGACTGGATGGGCTGTAAGGTCCTTCCAACCCAAACCATTCCATGATTCAATGAAACAGGCAGTTTGGAGCAAGGATAACTCTGTTCCCATTCCCTCTGTGCAGGATGAGATCCACCTCCTGCACGACGACCGTGGCCCTGTCCTGGAGTCCCTGGTGGCCAGAGCCATCCGGAACATTGAGATGACCCAGGAGGATGTGAGGCTGGTCGGCCTCAGTGCCACCCTGCCCAACTACGAGGATGTGGCCACGTTCTTGAGGGTGGACCCAGCCAAAGGCTTGTTCTACTTTGATAACAGGTACCTTGGAAAGCTTTTCCAGCTGGATTTACACCTCCCTCCTTCAGCAGCATTGAGTGTCCATCTGTCAGATGGTGCCAGGGCCTCACCAGACCTTCAACATGTTTAGTTGCTCTTGATGGGTCATTAAAAGCAGCATTTTTGGGTCTAGAGCATGTAAATACATCCCCAGAATCATGCTCCTGCATGGTCATCCCTGTAGGAAGGTGCTTGGAGAATGCAGAGAACCTATGCCATCCCTGTGGGCAGCAGGAGCTGCTGGAAGGAAGCCTAAACCAGGATAATGGTAGTTACCAGAACAGCCTCTCTGCTCCTTGAGTAGCAAATGGATTCCAGGAATCAGGAGGGATTTGTGGCTGGTCCTTATGGCTCAACCAGAGCCATCGGAGCTCTGAGTACGTCGAGGCACAAGGGAGTTGAGCTGGCCAAAAACCGGGATGCCTTTGATGCATTTTGACCTTTGTGTGAGGGTTTTTCCTCTCATTTGCTCTTTAATGGATTGAGGTTTTTTTCCCCACAGCTTCCGCCCAGTGCCCCTGGAGCAGACCTATGTTGGCATCACAGAGAAGAAAGCCATCAAACGCTTCCAGATCATGAATGAGATTGTTTATGAGAAGATTATGGAGCATGCTGGGAAGAACCAGGTTGGAGACCATTCCTGACACACTTAGTCCCCTTTGAGCTCCTGTTGCTCTGGAGAAGCTGCAGTAGAGGGGAGGGCTTGGGTGGTCCATGAGGGGAGGAGGAATGCAGGTTTTCTCTGTGCCAGCTCTGATTACTGTAAGGATAGTTCTTTTACTATGAGAGAGTTTTGGTGTGCTGCCCTATTAAATCAGGAGCTCTGTGTGTGCATCCACATCAGGATTAATTCCAGGTCTCTCCCCACCCTGAGAACCAGGAACAGGTTGGGTTGGCATCTTTTTCAGGAGCTGTCACAGTGATTCCTCGATCAATGATGTCCCATCTGCTTGTTTGACAGGTCCTGGTGTTTGTGCACTCCAGGAAGGAGACTGGGAAGACAGCCAGGGCCATCAGGGACATGTGCCTGGAGAAGGACACCCTGGGCCTCTTCCTGCGGGAGGGCTCAGCCTCCACCGAGGTTCTGAGGACGGAAGCTGAGCAGTGCAAGGTGAGATTGGATAGATTGGATTGGATAGTGGGGAAATTGCTTCATGGGAAGGGCTGTCCAGCCCTGGCACAGGGGTGGAGTCGCCATCCCTAGGGGGATTTAATATCCCTGGGGATGTGGCACTTGGGGACATGGGTTAGGGGTGGCCTTGGTAGTACTGGGGAAATGGTTGGACTCTGATCTCAGAAGGCTTTTCCATGATTCCATGATAAACGCCATGGAAGTTCGGTGCAGATTAATAGCATTTCCCCTGGGATAATCCACCTTGTTTTCTCCCTGGGTGGAAGCCCTAGAGCTGGTTGTGTTTGTGCCACAGAACCTGGAGCTGAAGGATCTCCTGCCCTATGGCTTTGCCATCCACCACGCTGGCATGACCCGCGTGGACCGGACACTGGTGGAGGATCTGTTTGCTGACAAGCACATCCAGGTGAGCCAGGAGCACTTCCAGGAGGAGTCATAGCTTTAGCCAGGGCAGGCTCTTCACAAAAAACACACGGTCTGTGATTTCCAATGGCCTTTTTGGGGCAAAATCTCGAGGATCAAGGGTAGCCAACCTCATCCTGCTCTGCTGCTGGAGGCAGCCTTGATTTTCCTGAAGAAAAGGGTCAAAATAGAGACTTAAAGCATTTGGTCAGGACAAGAGAGGACAGGGATTTCTCCCCTTGGCCTGGCTGATCTTTCTGAAGAATAGGAATAAAATAGGTAAAAGCACGTGTTCAGGAGGGGAGAGGGCAGGAATGTCAGGTGATTTCAGCCAGAGCTCTGTCCCAGAGCTGGTTCCTCCTCAACTGCCACTCTGGCAAAACCTCATCCAAAATTTCCTGGTCGTAGAATAAATGCAAGGATTTCTTTTGGTTTCTCAGAAAATTTGGGTAAAGATCCCTCTGTTCACCTGCCCTTCCATGCTCAACTGTGAAGAGCGTCCCGTTTCCTGGTCTTCATCCCTTTTGTGCTTGTCTGGAGTTAGTTGGGCCCAGCATTTAGATCCATGTTTTCCTTGGGAAGAGGTTTGTGCCTGGCTGTGATCCCTGTTTTTCCCTGCAGGTGCTGGTCTCCACAGCCACCCTGGCCTGGGGGGTGAACCTTCCTGCCCACACCGTCATCATCAAGGGGACTCAGGTGTACAGCCCGGAGAAGGGGCGCTGGACCGAGCTGGGAGCCCTGGACATCCTCCAGGTGAACTTCTGGGAACAAAGAAACCCCCAGGACACCGGGACAGAATTTTCCCTTCCTCAGATTGCACGTTTAAAATCTCTGTGTGTTCTCCATGCGGTCGCTCCCTATTTTTTCCTGTCAGACAGTCCCAGTGTTCTGGACAAATAATTCCTCACCCAGACACATCTGAGCTATTTCTGTGTGTCTCCTGCCAGCTGGAAATAGCAGCTGGCTTAGCAACCTGGCAGGAAAACCTCAGGACATGGCAGCAAGGAGAAATTCCTCGTTTGATGATTGGATTTGATGGTCTTGGAGATGTTTTCCAACCAAAACAATGGAATTCCAAAGCTTTGATGTTTTGCTGACCTCGTTTTCCCATTTTCAGATGCTGGGACGTGCTGGGAGGCCCCAGTATGACACCAAAGGAGAGGGAATTCTCATCACATCCCATGGTGAGCTCCAGTATTACCTGTCCCTGCTCAACCAACAGCTCCCTATCGAGAGCCAGATGGTATCAAAGCTCCCAGACATGCTGAACGCAGAGACCGTCCTTGGGAATGTCCAGAATGCCAAGGTGAGTGGGAATCTCTGCTTGCCTCAGGGATTTGTACTCTTGGTTGGCACCCAGTGGGAACTGGGAGGAGATTTTTGAGAGATTTGGAGCCATGGAAATTACTGGGTGGGGAATCAGGCGTGGACTGGATGCTTCCATCACTCAGAGTGAAGTTTTTCATATGGAAAAGGACACTCAGGGAAAAATCTGCATGTGGAGGGTGAGGGTTTTTTTTTAATTCCTTAATATTTTTCTGGTGCGGGAGAGGAGCTGTGGGTGGTCCTGCTGGGCTTCCAGGCTCTGGCTTAGTGTGATCCAGTGGGATCGAGCTGAGATCAGGCTCTGTGTGAGATCTGGAGCACCCGACTCTGAGCTGGAACATCACCTGTGCTTTCCAAGGGCTGTGTTCATGGGATGGTGTTGGTGTTCCCTCAGGATGCAGTGAACTGGCTGGGCTATACCTACCTGTACATCCGGATGCTGCGCTCCCCAACCCTCTACGGAATCTCCCACGACGACCTGAAGGCAGATCCACTCCTGGATCAGCGGCGCCTGGATCTGGTGCACACCGCGGCCCTGATGCTGGACAAGAACAACCTGGTGAAGTACGACAAGAAAACTGGGAATTTCCAGGTGAGGCAGCCCCTGGGGAAGGCGCTGGGAGCCAGCAGGGCATCCCCTGGCTGGGAGAAGGGATGTGGTTAAACACGGATCCCAGGGAATTAGGCACCAGGGAAAGCAGCTTTCCTGGAATAGACTGAGAAAAGCTAATTAGGTGCCAGGGAAAGCAGCTTTCCTGGGAAATCAGGTATCAAGAAAAGCAGCTTTCCTGGGATTTTTGCAGCCTGGGAGTTTTTCCTGGAGCCATTTTCCCTGCTGCAACCCTGTTCCCGTCCAGACTGTGCCAGGAGCAGTTGGAATCTGAGCTATGTCCTTCCCTTGTCCCCCCAGGTGACGGAGCTGGGCCGCATCGCCAGCCACTACTACATCACCAACGAGACCGTGCAGACCTACAACCAGCTCCTGAAACCCACCCTGAGTGAGATTGAGCTCTTCCGGGTCTTTTCCCTGTCCTCGGAATTCCGGAACATCACTGTGAGGGAGGTACGGAGCCAAACAACAACAAAACAACAGGAGAGCCAGAAGCAAAAGAAGATGAGGGTCCCAGAGTGGTCAGGGACAAAGATGGAAGGACGTGGGATCAATCCTGCTTTTTTTTCCCCAAGAACTAGGATGCAATGTATATTTGCAATAGCTGATCCATATTTTCCTAGTCTTTTCCACAGTGTTTTCCATCTACGTCTTTTCTGATCAAGTTCTCTCATCCTCTGTCATCCCAGTCTCTGTTCATAGGATATGTGTTCCTGACTTCAGGATGTGCATCCTTGACTTCAGGAAGTGCATCCCTAATTTCACAGTTTTGGTATTTTTAATGCCAAAATCTGTCTGGAAAAGCTCAGGGAAAGAACATGTTTGTTTTTACTGTGAGGCCTTTCTTGGAAGCATCACTCTGTGAGGGAGCAGGTTAAAGAAATAAGGAAAAACATGATTGTAAAGGAAAAGATTCCTATGAATAAGAGGAGTAATGAGAGACCCAGAATATAGAATATATAGAATATAAAATATTTTTAATGCTTGGAAGTATTATTGGTCTTCCATTTCTTTCCAAGTGATTCCAAGCTGGAAACTGGAATCTTCAGAAGTCTCTAGGAGAGGAAAAGACTGATGAGCAAAACAGGCATGAGCCTGTTTCCCAGGAAATAGGATAAAAAACTTAGGAATTATTTCTCTTGAATTCATTTCTCAGCTTGTCAGACTTTTATTTAATAAGGGAGATCCAAAATTGGTGAGTTTAATTTCTTCAGGAGTTGCAATTCTCCTGTTCCCCCCCTCCCCAAGTCATGGCGTGAGCTCTCCTGTAGGGAGTGTTTGCTTGAGAGGATCTCAAAAGACCTCCAGACACCTTTCCACTGGAACAGCCTCCTCCCAGCTTTGCGAAGGCAGGAAAAGTGTCCAGACAAGGGAGAGAAAAGTGGGGAAAATATGGGAAATCTGCCTGTTTTGGGTGGCACAGCCCCAGGACATGGATCCTGGTGCTGCAGGGACAAAGCAGAGCATTCCCTAAGTGACCATCTCATCCCTCCTGCCTTGTTTTCCTGCAGGAGGAGAAGCTGGAGCTGCAGAAGCTGCTGGAGCGAGTTCCCATCCCGGTGAAGGAGAGCATTGAGGAGCCCAGTGCCAAGGTGAGCCCTGAAGAAGCTTCTCTGCCTGTCTAGAGGGGATCAGGATCCTTGGGAGAGAGCTGGGATAGCAAATTCCGCCCAGTGAAAGGCATTCTGCTCCCTTCCTCTGTGGGACATCCTGGATGTGTCCGTAATACTCAAAGAGCTGCAGGTGCTCCATGTCCCTGGTTGGCTGGAAGTGTTCCCATCGGTCACTGCTGTCCTGCCATGGCCATCCCAATCCACTGGGATTGGGCACCAGGACAGGAGCTGAGAAGAGGGAATCAGATACCAGGAAAAGCAGCTTTCCCAGGATGTATCTTGAGAACCTGTCCTTATTCTTCCCAGATCAACGTGCTCCTGCAGGCCTTCATCTCCCAGCTGAAGCTGGAGGGGTTTGCCCTCATGGCTGACATGGTATATGTGACCCAGGTGAGGAGCGAGCATGTTCCCTTAGAATCTGTCTAATCCCACAAGTCTTTCCACCTCAGACATTGAGTTTATGGTCAAAAATGCCTCTGGAAATCAGAGCTTGGAGCGGTGGGAAGGTGTAATTCCTGTCAGGATGGAAATGACATCTTCATGGGAGTCTCTGGTTTGGAATCGCAATAATTAAGTGGCTGCCCTTGGATCCCTGGAAGTGTCCAAGGCCAGGTTGGACAGGGCTTGGAGCAACCTGGGCTAGTGGAAGGTGTCCCTGCCCATGGCAGGGGGTGAGACTGGATGGGCTTTAAAGTCCCTTCTAGCCCAGACAATTGCATGAGTTTTAGCTGGTCAGGAACTGGAGTGGGAGGTGGGAAGGTGAGAAGAAGGGTGGGATGTGCTGACCCAGAGCTGCTCCATGCCCACAGTCGGCCGGGAGGCTCATGAGAGCCATCTTTGAGATCGTCCTCAACCGAGGCTGGGCCCAACTCACTGACAAGACCCTCAACCTCTGCAAGATGATCGACAAGCGCATGTGAGTGAGGAGGTCTGGGGAGGTCCTGCTTCCAGGCTTCCCGGGTTCGCCTGTCTGATCCGCGTGTCCCCACAGGTGGCAATCCATGTGTCCCCTGCGCCAGTTCAAGAAGCTGCCTGAGGAGGTGGTGAAAAAAATCGAGAAGAAGAATTTCCCCTTTGAGCGACTCTATGACTTGAACCACAACGAAATCGGTACTGAGGCATGGGAAGGGGCTGCATGTTCCCACCTGTGATTCCGTGTTTTGCCGCAGAGTGAGGGGCTTGTTCCTGGTGAGGGTCTTGGTACAGCTGGAGTAGGGCAGAGGCTTCATCCTGGTGCCTTCCAGCTGTTGGGATTGCTTGGAATCCTCAGTTTGGGAGCTGTGGTCACGCTGTCCCCTCTTTCCTGCAGGAGAACTGATCAGGATGCCCAAAATGGGCAAAACAATCCACAAATATGTTCATCTGTTCCCGAAGCTGGAGCTGTCGGTGCATTTACAACCCATCACCCGCTCCACCCTCAAAGTGGAGCTCACCATTGCTCCCGACTTCCAGTGGGATGAGAAGGTAAGTTCTGCCCCCAAAAATTGTCAGAATGGCAGGGAAAAGGGGTGATTCTGGGGCTGGGTTGTGAAAATCATGAGGGGAAAATACTCTGGTGGAAAAAGGACATTTTTGGGACTTGTTTGTGAAAATCATCAGGGTAAATACCCTGTTTGCTGAAAAAAGGGCATTTTTGGGTCTGGGTTGCTGTGGGACAGCTGCTAGTTGTCTGGAACTGGGGGCTCTGGGCTGTTCCCTGAAGGTGAGATCTGTCCCTGCTCAGGTCCATGGCTCATCCGAGGCCTTCTGGATCCTGGTGGAGGATGTGGACAGTGAGGTGATCCTGCACCACGAGTACTTCCTGCTGAAATCCAAGTATGCCCAGGACGAGCACCTCGTGACCTTCTTCGTGCCCGTGTTTGAGCCACTGCCCCCCCAGTACTTCATCCGGGTGGTCTCTGATCGCTGGCTCTGTGAGTCCCCTTACCCCAGAGCTACCCAATGCTTCCCCCAAGGGGCTCAGGGGGTGGTTAATCCCCACTCTTGAGTGCTTTTCTGGAGGAAAAACCTCCTGGAATTGAAGTGACAACAGAACTGGAGGATCCACTTGACAGCAGGAGCCCAAGGATGAAGCCGTGGGAGTGGGTTTGGAGGGGAAAATGTTTATGTGGGGGGGGATGGAGCTGTGGAAGGGGTTTTGAGGCTGAGAATCTGTTTTTGTGTGTAGAGATGGAGCCACAGGAGTGGGTTTGAAGGTGAAAATGTGTTCTTGTGTGTGACAGCCTGTGAGACCCAGCTGCCGGTTTCCTTCCGGCACCTGATCCTCCCAGAGAAGTATCCCCCCCCCACGGAGCTGCTGGACCTGCAGCCCCTGCCCGTGTCGGCCCTGCGGAACAGCGCCTTCGAGAGCCTCTACCAGGACAAGTTCCCCTTCTTCAACCCCATCCAGACCCAGGGTGAGTGTTTCCCTTCCTTCATGCTGCCCCCCAGCCCCATCCAGACTTGTTTTAGTGGGATTTATCTGCGTGAAGTCAGGAATTTCATAACAAATGGTGTATCCCTCAACCTCCTGGAACCTGAGAGGTTTGATGGCTCCAAATCTTCCTCCAGAGGATCTTTGGTGCATTCCTGAAGCAACAGGTTTGCTCCTGAATGCTGTGCCCAAACTTCCAGCTCTGCTGCTTACAGGAATGAAGTTGGGAGCTTCCCTCTTGGAGTTTCCCTGCCTGGAGTGGGGAATTCCCACTTGGGAGCTCCTATCACAGATTAGAACCTGTTTTGGTCAGTGAATCCCAGGCTAAAACTCCCTAAACAGCCTTTTCTGGAGCTCCTCTTGTGCAGGCTGGATCCAGACCATATTTTCCTGTCCCGTTCCCAGAAATCCATGGGGATTTTCACTGAACTGGTTATCCCTGTGTCCCCAGTGTTCAACACGGTTTACAACAGCGACGACAACGTGTTTGTGGGAGCCCCCACAGGGAGTGGGAAAACTATCTGTGCTGAGTTTGCCATCCTGAGGATGTTGCTCCAGAATTCTGAGGGACGCTGTGTGTACATCACTCCCATGGAGGCCCTGGCAGAGCAGGTGGGTCCAACATCCCGGGAGTACCTGGGGCCTTATCCCAGCCTAGATTTCCATCCCCATCCCCTGTTTCATTTTCCTCATCCCTTCTTTCACAAGCCTCGGGATAACTCCAGAGTTATCTGATTATTTGTCTCCTCCCTGAGGGAGCAAAAGCACCATCCCACTGCCAACCTGCTCATCAGGTATTTGGTAGGAATTGGAGGGTAACAACAGCATCCTTCCCACTTGTTGGCAGGTTTTCATGGACTGGTACGAGAAGTTCCAGGAGCGCCTCAACAAGAAGGTTGTTCTGCTGACGGGGGAAACCAGCACGGACCTGAAGCTGCTGGGAAAAGGGAACATCATCATCAGCACCCCAGAGAAGTGGGACATCCTGTCCCGCCGATGGAAGCAGAGAAAGAATGTCCAGAACGTGAATCTGTTCATCGTGGATGAAGTGCACCTGATTGGGGGGGAAAATGGGGTGAGTTGGGGAGGGGAGAAAGTGCTGCTCCTTGGGGGATGCCTCTTGTGGGAGGTGGATTGGTGCTGTGCCCAGTCTGGATCAGCTTTGCCTGCTGGGAATGGGGTGGATTGATCGTGTATCCAGGTCCAGTCAGCTTTCCTTGCTGGGAATGGGATGGATTGATGCTGTATCCAGCTTCAGCTCAGCTTCCCCAGCTGGGAATTCCCCCGTGGGCTGGCATAGGAGGGCTGTATCCCTTGGGAAGCTCAGGAGGGGCATCCCCTGGGATCTCCCACCTGTTGCCCAGCCGGGAGCTCTCCGTGTCCCCATTCCCACTCCAAG
The DNA here is from genome assembly GCA_013397135.1 of Pachyramphus minor. NCBI lineage: Eukaryota > Metazoa > Chordata > Aves > Passeriformes > Tyrannidae > Pachyramphus > Pachyramphus minor. The sequence goes on from VYXB01002933.1 coordinate 1,187,764, forward strand.
GTGTGCCCCCACAGCCCGTGCTGGAGGTGATCTGCTCCCGGATGCGCTACATCTCCTCTCAGATCGAGCGGCCGATCCGCATCGTGGCCCTCAGCTCGTCCCTGTCCAACGCCAAGGACGTGGCCCACTGGCTGGGCTGCAGTGCCACTTCCACCTTCAACTTCCACCCCAACGTGCGCCCCGTGCCCCTGGAGCTGCACATCCAGGTAGGGCTGGGAATGGCACCTCTGTGCTACCTGCCCCTGGTGCCTTGGAATTGTTAATTCTTGTTGTTAATAGTCCCTTGGGATTGTTGTCAGTTCCTGTTATTGTTAATTCTTGTCTCATTGATTCTTGTTCGTAATCCTTTTGGGATGGATTAGAGTGAAAGGACACTGAATGATTGGAGTTTATAAATAAGTAAATAAATTAATACAAATATAAATTATAATTTCATTATATTGCATTGTTATATATTATTGCAATTATTATTGCCTTCTTTGCTCTGACACACAACCCTTCTTCCCAAAACTAAGACACCTCCTAGTCCACATTAACTAATCACTGATACAGGTAATTAAGGCAGCTGGCACAAGACTCTTAATATATTTTGTAATGTTGTTATAATGTGATTATGTGATTACAATGTGACTATAATGTGATTATAATGTAATATCTGTACTTTTAAAGAAAATATAACTGGTTTGGTGACTCTCCCTGGGCAGGGCTTCAACATCAGCCACACACAGACACGGCTGCTGTCCATGGCCAAGCCTGTGTACCACGCAGTCATGAAGCACTCGCCCAAAAAACCCGTCATTGTCTTCGTGCCCTCCCGCAAACAGACCCGGCTCACGGCCATCAACATCCTCACCACCTGTGCCTCGGATGTGCAGCGCCAGAGGTGGGGACACAGGGCTCCGGGGGACACGGGGCACCTGGCGGGGACATCACGGTGGGACTCGCACCCCAGTGAGGGGCTGGAACCTGTCCAGGGAAGGGGATGGAGCTGGGGAAGGGGCCGAGGGAGCTGGGGGGGCTCAGCCTGGAGAAAAGGAGGCTCAGGGGGGACCTTCTGGCTCTGCAACTCCCTGAGAGGAGGGGGGAGCCGGGCTGCGGTCAAGTTCTGCTGACAAGGAGCAAGGGACAGGAGGAGAGGAAAGGGCCTCAAGGTGTGCCAGGGGAGGGTCAGGTTGGATATTGGGGAAATTCCTTCATGGAAGAGGCTGTCCAGCCCTGGCACAGGGGTGAAGTCCCCATCCCTGGTGGCACTTATGGACATGGTCAGTGGTGGCCTTGACAGCACTGGGGGAACAGTTGGACTCACTGATCTTGGTGGGTTTTTCCAACCCAAAACCATTCCATGGTTCCTGGGCAGGTTCCTGCACTGCGCAGAGAAGGACCTGGTGCCGTACCTGGACAAGCTGAACGACAACACTCTGAAGGAGACTCTGGTGAACGGGGTCGGGTACCTGCACGAGGGGCTCACAGCCATGGAACGGCGTGTGGTAGAGCAGCTCTTCAGCTCTGGTAAGGAGTGGGGTGGGGACAGGGCCTGGAACCCTTTTCCTTGGAGCTCAGCAGTGCCCAAAGTCTTGACACTGGAGATGACACCTTGGCCAAGCTTTGTGGCACTTCTAACAGAGGCCGGAGAGCCCCTTCCAGAGACTAAAGGGGCTCCAGGAGCTGGAGAGGGACTTTGGAAAGGGCCTGGAGGGACAGGACAAGGGGGAATGGCTTCCCACTGACAGAGGGCAGGGATAGATGGGATATTGTGAAGGAATTCTTCCCTGTGAGGATAGGGAGGGGCTGGAATGGAATTCCCAGAGAAGCTGTGGCTGCCCCTGGATCCCTGGAAGTGTTCAAGACCAGGCTGGATGGGGCTTGGACCGACCTGGGACACTGGAAAGTGTCCCTGCCCATGTCAGGGGGTGGCACGGGAGGGTCTTTAAGGTCCCTTCCAACCCTAACCATTCCATGATTCCATGATCCTCTACCTCTAACATCCAAAAAATCTGCCATTTTAAACATTGCCCCCCACCTTTCCTGCACCTCCCTGTATTCCCAGACCCCTCTGGGGAGCATGGAACCCCACGGATCTCTCCCCCGCAATTCCAGTGCCCTGCAAAAGTGCTGAGCATCCTCCCTGTGCCCCTTCCAGGTGCAGTCCAGGTGATGGTGGCCTCCCGCAGCCTGTGCTGGGGCATGAACATCGCGGCCCACCTGGTGATCATCATGGACACCCAGTACTACAACGGCAAGATCCATGCGTGAGTAGAGCCCACTGATCCCACAGGGCCTCATCCCTGCCCGGGGGAATCCCTGGTAGGTCCCTGTGGAGCTCTCCTCACCCTCTGTCCCTGCCCAGGTATGTGGATTACCCCATCTACGATGTGCTGCAGATGGTGGGCCACGCCAACCGCCCACTGCAGGATGACGAGGGCCGTTGTGTTATCATGTGCCAGGGGTCCAAGAAGGTGGGTGAGGGCTGGAGCACGTTTCTGGTCTTCAAATATCTTCCTAGGGTGTGGAGGCAGATATTTCTCTCCCAGCTGATGGATAAGCCTCATTTAGAGCCATGGAGATGGGAGTTGCTCTGGGATTTTGGAGGTTTATTTACCCTTTCCCTCCTGCCCCGGCTGTAGGACTTCTTCAAGAAGTTCCTGTATGAACCCCTGCCAGTGGAATCCCACCTGGATCACTGCATGCACGACCACTTCAACGCCGAGATCGTCACCAAGACCATCGAGAACAAGCAGGATGCGGTGGATTATCTCACCTGGACCTTCCTGTACCGCAGGATGACCCAGAACCCCAACTACTACAACCTGCAAGGTGGGCAGAGAGGGCTGAGGGTATCAGGACCCTCTGCCTGTGGGCTCTGCAGCTTTTTTGCCCTTCCTGTAAAGTTTCTGAGCTCTGCTGTACCCACAGGTGTGTCCCACAGGCACCTGTCGGATCACCTGTCCGAGCTGGTGGAGCAGACCCTGAGTGACCTGGAGCAGTCCAAGTGCATCAGCATAGAAGATGAGATGGATGTGGCTCCTCTGAACCTAGGCATGATCGCTGCCTACTACTACATCAACTACACCACCATAGGTGAGGGCTCCATAGGGACAGACACAACACCTGCTCTCCATCCCTGATCCAGTGCCACAGGTGACAGAGGAGGTGCTGTGGGTGTGTAAAACTCCATCCTTTTGCCTCTTTTCTCTGAAAAAAGTCAGTGTTTTCATGCTGCCTCCACCCCTCCCTTCCCCAGAGCTCTTCAGCATGTCCCTCAATGCCAAGACCAAGGTGAGAGGGCTCATTGAGATCATCTCCAATGCCGCCGAGTACGAGAACATCCCCATCCGGCACCACGAGGACAACCTGCTGCGCCAGGTGTGGCTCGGGGGGGGGAATTTCTTCTTGGAGAGGGTGGTCAGGCATTGGAAGGTGCTGCCCAGGGAGGTGGTGGGAGTCCCCATCCCTGGAGGTGTCCAAGGAGTGACTGGACGTGACACTCAGTGCTCTGGGCTGGGTGACAAGGTGGGGATTGGTCACAGGTTGGACTCGATGACCTTGGGGGTCTCTTCCAACCTAATTAATTCTGTGATTCTGTGATCTCAGAGCTCTTTCCCATGCTAATTAATGCTGTGATTCCAAAAGGTGGTTTCTCTGCATCACCCCAGGGGTGGAACTGTCCATGTTTTCAGGGTAAAGCACTGATGGGTTGATCATTTCTCCCCACAGCTGTCCCAGAAGGTCCCCCACAAGTTGACCAACCCCAAATTCAATGATCCTCACGTCAAGACCAACCTGCTGCTCCAGGCCCACCTGTCCCGGATGCAGCTGAGCGCAGAGCTGCAGTCAGACACCGAGGAGATCCTCAGCAAGGTGGGGCTGGGGGACCCACCAAAACCACTGTGTCACTGCCCTCCGCAACTGGACAGGGGAGAGAAAATATAGGGAAAGGTCCATGAGTTGTGCTAAGGACAGGGAGAGATCCTTCATTAATCGCCTCCATGGGCAAAACAGACTAGAATTGGAGATAGGAATTGAATTTATTACCAACCAAATCAAAGCAGAATAATGAAAACTTAAACAAGTCTTCAAAAACCACTTTCCCCTCACTCTCCCTCCTTCCCAGGCTCTCCCTCCCTCCAGAGATGGGAATGAGAGTCACAGTCAGTTCATCCCATGTTGTTCCTGCTGTTCTGCAAGGCTGCTCCTCTCACATGTTCTCACTCTGCTCCTCCTTGCACCCAATTCCATCTGTGCCATAACTTTTTGCTTCTTAAACATATTATCCCAGAGGTGTCACTGTCAGTCCTGCTGGGCTTGGCTTTAGCCAGCAGTGGGTCTGTCCTGGATCTGCTGGAGTTGGCTCTGCTGGACATGGGGGAAACTTCTGGCAGCTTCTCACTGAATCCAACCCTGTAGCCCCTCTGCTACCAAACCCCGGGCACACTGACCCAACTCCCTGTGTCACTGTCTCCACCCCCTGACCTGTCCCTGTCCCCCGTGTCCAGGCGATCCGGCTGATCCAGGCCTGCGTGGATGTGCTGTCCAGCAATGGGTGGCTGAGCCCGGCTCTGGCTGCCATGGAGCTGGCCCAGATGGTCACCCAGGCCATGTGGTCCAAGGACTCCTACCTCAAGCAGCTGCCTCACTTCACCTCGGAGCACATCAAGCGCTGCACGGACAAGGTAAATCCTGGTGGGAAGAGCACCAGGATCCTGCCCTCGGAGTGCCAGGAAGCTCCAGGCTGAAAAAATCCCTCCTTGCAGGGCGTGGAGAGTGTGTTTGACATCATGGAGATGGAGGACGAGGACAGGAACGCGCTGCTGCAGCTCTCAGATGCCCAGATCGCTGATGTTGCACGGTTCTGCAACCGCTACCCCAACATCGAGCTGTCCTACGAGGTGGTGGACAAGGACAGCATCCGCAGGTGGGTGGCTTTGGGGTCCCTCCAGCGGGGTGGGATTTAAGGTCCCTCCAACCCCAAACATTCCACAATTCTGTGGTTCTGTTCCTGCAGTGGAGGGCCCGTGGTGGTGCTGGTGCAGCTGGAGCGCGAGGAGGAGGTCACAGGGCCTGTCATCGCACCCCTGTTCCCACAGGTATGGTGACAGCGGGGTGGCAGGCTGGGGAGGGAGGGAATTGCCCCCAAATCTCACCTGTTTGCTCCTCTCTCCCCCTCAGAAACGTGAGGAGGGCTGGTGGGTGGTGATCGGAGACTCCAAGTCCAACAGCCTCATCTCCATCAAGCGCCTGACACTGCAGCAGAAGGCCAAGGTGAGTGGGGGGTGGCACCAGAGGTGGCACTGGGCACCTTCCCTGCTGTCCCCTGCTGCCATCCCAACACCTCCCCCTCCCCGCCCAGGTCAAGCTGGATTTCGTGGCTCCGGCCACGGGGACTCACAACTACACATTGTACTTCATGAGTGACGCGTACATGGGCTGTGACCAGGAGTACAAGTTCAGTGTGGATGTGAAGGAGGCGGAAAGCGACAGCGACTCCGACTGATCCCGGGTCAGAGGATCCCCCCAGGGCTCAGCCCCCCACCCTCAACCTCCACAGCGCTTGTGTCCCCTCCCTTTGTGTTGTTTCCATGTGTTTTCCACGTGTTTTCCTTCGGTTTTTTAAAGTGTGGATGCTTTGTACAGTGTTTTTTAGGCAGGAGCTGCGTGACAGCAACTGCAATAAATCTTGGGACCTGACTCTTTGCTGATGAAGTGGGGAGGGAGAAAAAGGTGTGACCCCAGCTGAGCTCTGCCTTTACCCTGAGGCTCAACAAGCTCATCAGCAGCACCAATTAGGGCATTTCTGGGAAAATTATGATGATCCCAACATCTCAGTGCTTCCCCTTGGGTGGTCCTGTCCCCTCGTACCACCTCATCCATATCCAGGGAGCACCCACACCCTGTTGTGTCACTCTGAGGGTTCCAGAGTGTGAAAGGAAGATCCCAGGTGTGTGATCATGGAATCCTGAAGGTTGGAAGAGACTTGGATCAAGCAGCAACCCAAAAACTAACCCCCAACCACTTGTGAAAGGAAGATCCAGAGGCCAGGAGCTCATGGATTTATTGGGTGGGGGGTGGGAGAAGAGAGGGTAGAAAGTCCTGCTCCAGATCCTGGATCCCACCAGAGTCTGGCACAGCTGTCCTGGCCTCTCCCAGGTGAGGAGGAGGAGGCCGGTGTGGGCCCAGGGGGACACGCAGGGGCGTCTGTGCCCCTCAGCAGCCCTCGGGGCGCTGGTACTTCCAGAAGGCGATGTCCCCGTCATCGCTGCAGGATGCCAGCAGTCCCGGCTCCTTGGGGTTCCAGGCCACCCCGTTGACGTCCTGGGAGTGTGCTCGGGGCACATGGGCAGTGAGGCTGAAGGTGGGCTGGGCCTCCTCCGACGTGGGGCTCTCCTCGAACACCCGGATGGCGTCATCACCACAGGCTGTGGCCAGAGCACCCGTCAGGTGGCACCTAGAGGACATACAGAGGGGATAGGACCTGGGGAGGTGGCACCTGGAAGGGACAGGGCCCCAGAGAGGTGGTATCTGGAGGAGTCACAGGGAGGGGACAAGGTCTTGGTGAGGTGGCACCTGGAGCAGGTCACAGAGAGGGACAGGGCCCCAGAGAGGTGGCACCTGGAGGGGTTATGGGTGTCACCAGGGACAGGGCCAGGGATGCCCCCAATACCTGCCCCTCACCAGGATACATCGTAGATGGTCCTGCTGTGATACCCTGAGAGGGTGCACACACACTTCCAGGTGGGATCGGTGCCACTGCAGGCCACACCTGGAGGGAGGTGAGAGAGCTCTGTTCTTTTCCTCCCCTTTTTTCCCTTCCTCTTTCCCTCTTTTTCCCTCTCCCTCTCCTTTCCTTCTCCTTCTTCCTTCCCTTTCCCTCTCCTCTCCTTTCCTTTGTTTCCCTTTCCTTCCACTCTCTTTCTCCCTTGCCTCCTGCTCTTTTCCCTCTGCCTTCCTTCTTCCTCTTCTTCTCTCTTTTGACCCTCTTTCCTTTACTCCTTTACCTCTTCTCCCCTCCTTTCCCCCCTCTTTTCCCCTCTTTCTCGTTCCTTTCTCCTCTCCCTCTTCCCTCTTTCCTCTCTCCCTTTCCCTCCCTCCTCTCACCTTCCTGGTTCCCGGGGTGGTACCGGCGCCACACCCGGAGGGTCCTGTCATCGCTGACCGATGCCAGGCGCTCCCCCTCCTTGTCAAATGCCACAGCCCAGACAGTGGAGTCGTGTCCCTCCAAGGTGGCACAGCACACCCAGTCATCCTCCTCCTCCTGGTACAGACGCACCGTGTCGTCGTAGCTGGCAGAGGCCAGGAGCTGAGGGAGCAAGTCAGGGGGCAAAATGACCCTAAATCACTCTGGATGGGACCACAGGAGGGACTGGGAGGGGGTGGGGGGAGGCAGGATGGGACCTGGGGGTACTCTCACCTCCTGGCTCGGGTGCCACACCACATGCTTCACGTCCTGTGTGTGGGCATTGAGGACACTCACACATTCATACTCCTCCTCCTCGTCCACTGTGGGGGGACAGAGCAGGCCGGAGGGTCTGGCAGAGCCCCTGAGCACCCCCAAGTCCTTCCCAGCCCCCACCAGCCCTTCCTTACCTTCCCACACCCAGACGCTCTTGTCTCGGCTGCACGTGGCCAACAAGGACCCCGAGGGTGCCCAGGCCACCGACTTCACTTCATTCTCGTGCCCCTCGAGGGTGGCCACACACTGCAGGGGGACAGCAAAGGCTGGGACAGGTTGGAGGGCCCCAAGGTGGCTGGGCAGATTCTTGCGGGGGGGATCTCACCTCAAATCCATCCTCCTGCCGCTTCCAGATGCAGGTGGTGCCATCGAAGCTGGCAGAAGCCAAGTAGGAGCCACAGGGGGACCAGGCGACCCTGCGCACAGTGCGCTGGTGCCCATCTCCCAGCACCGCCCGGCATGTCCAGCTGGACCCTGTGGGGTGGGATGGACCCTCATGGGCACAGGCCAAGCCCCTGCCCCCCCCAGCCCTGTCCCAGTCCCCCCCAGCCTGACCCAGCCCAGGGACTCCCCGGTCACGGGACACGCCCCAGCCCAAGCCACGCCCACACCAGCGATGTAGCCCCCCCCCCGGACACACCATCCAGACCCCGTAACTCCGCCCTCAGCAAAGGCACGCCCACAGCGACCCTGTAACCCCGCCCCCTCATCACAGCTCCC
>VYXB01002934.1:0-20591 GCA_013397135.1 Pachyramphus minor
AAGAATGCCTTTTTGTAGGCAATGTGTTATGCTCCCTTGTGGTATTTTGCATATTTTAAGCTGCTCCTTGGGAACTTGACATCAACAACTCCTACTTCAAGATGCTATCTTTTTGCCATGTCAGATTGAAAATCTTCAAAAATACAAGTGATTCCTTTGTGTTTACATCTTCCTCATGAGGGAAACCAGAGTGGCAGGACTGATCTCTTCTCTCAGATGAGCAGTGACAGGACACGGCCTGAAGTTGTGTCAGGGGAAGTTCAGGTTGGATATTAGAGAAAGGTGCTTCACCCAGAGGGTGGTTGAGCACTGGAACAAGTCCCACTTGCTCCCAAGGGCAGTGGTCACAGCACCAAGCCTGACAGAGTTCAAGAAGCATTTGGGCAACACTCTCAGGCACATGCTGTGACTCCTGGGGATGTCCTGTGCACGGCCAGGAGCTGGACTTTGATGATCCTTGTGGGTCCCTTCCAACTCTGACTATCCTGAGACTGTTTCACTGTTTGCTGAATCATCAGTTATCTAGCAATATTATCAGGATGATCTAAGCCTAGACTTCAACAGATGTCACAGCACCACTGCAGGTTAGCTCTGCTCCCTCAGGAAGGTCTTACAGTGCTTCCTCTCTACTCTCCAAACTTCAATCCCAGCCACAGTCTACATACACATATGCCCTGTATTACACAAAGCCTGGGAACAGACGTGGCCACTATACTGCATGAATACTGCCAGGAGCTTCATTTGAAAGCATTACCTTGGAACAGGCATCTTTAGGTTAAGCTGGTTGTATTGGATGGCCCATTTTCCAGGCTGGAACTTCTCCAGAAAACGCTGTGCACTCTCCACTGTGCTCTGAAATGAGGATGAGAATCCATTACAGCAACCACCACTGTATGAACCACGCTGGCTAACAAAGAGACCAGAAAGGTTTGCCCCTCTCCTCTGTCTCACTTTGGGATTAAACCAAAGTACTTTCATTAAAGCACTTGTTAATAACCCACAATGAGATTTTGCTTGTAGTTTTCTTAAAAGGAAAAAACCCCAACCCCCACCATATTTATCTCTCTACTGTTCTTCCAATGTGCTGGATTTTTTGGGGTGTTCTGTGCCAGCAGGGTTTCTTAAGCAAAGCATGGAAAAAGAGGGAGCTGGCTTATACTGTTACTCTCCTTCTTTTTATCCAGTTACCCTATGAATAGTTTTAGAATTACAGCCATTATCATTATATGACAACAGCCTTTCTCACTGCTTTGAGCAACCACACTCAAAAACCTTAAAAAACCCCAACAAACAACAAAAACACTCCCAGAAAACCCAACCAAAAACCTCTGTCCTAACATTTCCTTAAAGCCCATCTTCTTCCTCAGTTAACTGAATCCCAATTGTCTGGACTAGAAGTTGGAAATACCAGATATATCTCTGCAAGAGCAAGAAGGAAGCACCAGTTGCTTTGGTAGTATGCTCGTGAGTGAGCAGCAACACACCCCAAAGCCACACACAGAGGGGATGACCACAGTGTCACACTCTGCCCATGTACCTGCATTAACATGGCCACAGTCATGGGCCCAACGCCACCAGGAACTGGGGTGATGTAGGAAGCTTTTTCCTTTGCTGTATTGTACGCCACATCTCCCACAACTCTTTTTCCACTGGCCTTTGTGCTGTCTGGGGATTTAAGGAGAAAGTAAATTTGCACATCACATTTCACCAAAACGACAGACACAGCACTAACTGAAGCTGAAGTCTTTTCTTCTGCTGGAGCAAACAAGGTAGAAGCTGAGTATCCAGGAAGCTGCTAAGTAAGATGAAACAGCTAAAATAATACCACAATACAAAGCTGTTATCATAGTTCACTCAGAGTGTCAACAACTCATGCAACTTATCCTCCCATTAAGCACCATTTATCCTCAGCCACACAGATTTCCCTTTCCTGGGGGATGCAAGTTGTTTCTTAGTGGAACGTGGCCCACAGGGCAGTCTGAAGATGACTCCAAAACAAATGCAGAGGGACCAAAGCACAGACCAAGTTTTGTATCTGTGCACTAATAAAACATAAATGGGATGTACAATAGAGATGTCACCTAAATCATCCCCTTGCAGCTCTTGCTGTATTGCTCTGAAGGATTAGTATAGCTTACAATGTGAAGGAGATATAAACCAACGGTCTAGAAGGAGGTGAGAGAAGAAACATGACAGATTTGTTCCAAAACCCCAGGTTTACATTTGTTCTGTTCCATCCTGGGGGACATCTAGGCCTTAATGTTGAATAAAATCACCTGCCTTTAGAGAAACTGAAGACAAAGTGCTGAGCTTTTCAGTCATTGCTATTTTAACGATGGACCAGTAAATACTGCAGTTCACAGAGATCAGTCTTGTCAAAACAAACCTCACAGGCGGCTTAAGAGAGCTTCAGTGGAATAATCTCCTTCCTCTCTAGCAAAAAAGTTTGCTACATCCTGCTGCACTACATGACCTGACAATTCAGAAGCAGATATAGCCCTTTTTTTATTTCCAATGGTGACCTTTAAGCTCGCCCATACAGAAGAAGATAAAATGTGTTAGTAAACTAGCACAGTCATCTAAGAAACCCACTGCTTATAGCACATAAAAGCAGAAAATTTAAGTTTCTCCTGGAATGGCAGATTCTCATTTCAGATAAATGACTCAAGGGAACATCTAAGCAGTATGAAAAACCTGAAGATAGATTTTAATGTTGTTATATTGAAATATTATATTGCGTAAAAAGTGTGTATGTTTGAACAGAATACAATCAATAACTTTACCATACATTTGGTGAGGGGGAGGAATGGAAGAGAAACCAAACTCTTAAACAGCTGATTATGTTAAAACAAAAGGGAGAACAAGAGCAGCTCCTGCCAACACTAATTTTTAGCTGCATTGTTAATGGCAATTAGCAGCTTGGATGTTTTGTTGTGTTTGTGTTTTAAGCAACACTTCTTCTCCCTAAAGCTCAAAGCCTGAATAACATCACAGATGTTAACCAGTGTTTCCACAGCCACTGTCAGCTTTGCTGCCCTGAACTGCAGACCAGTCTGGCCTTCCAGCCTAGAGGCCAGTTTAATTAAGGTTGCAAAAGGTAAATAATGTAATTTTATTTTCTTCCAAGGATGCCAAGCTACCTTAGCCAGGGAGACTCCAGGCCCAAGAATGAAGCAACCAAGCAGGCACTGCAAACACAAACAGCCTCATCTGTTACACAGACACAGATGAGCAGAAGCCAAACAACTCCCCAGTCCCTGCTTCTGCATCTGCACTTCATGCCAAGCAGGACTGAGAGCAACTTAGGAGCTATTCAATTACCTCTAAAATATTCTCTGAAGGACAGCTCGCATACAAGGTTTGCCATCTCCCCCCATAAATTCACCTTTCACAATATTCATCATCCCACTTTTAAAAAATACAAACTAGTTACAGGGAGTATCAGTGGCACTATAACCACTCCTAGTGCCTGTGTCTTCCTTGGTCCAGTAGGTTCTCCAGCCAGCAGCATGACATGAAAGAGAGTAACCAAGGACTTGAGATCAAAGAAGTGAAGGACATGCCTACACATACAGAATGAACAGGTATGATGATCTGCAGAGACAGCTGCATGAGAGACAGCCTGACTGCAGCTTCTGGACTGGAACTAATTCACAGCCCTAATTTCACCAGGCAAGGGCTGAAAATACCCCTATGGCTTCCAAGAAAACTTGTGCTAATGTACATGCAACTAACACGTTTCTGGTGGATATACAACTGCAAACACACAAGACCATATATGACCCTCATCTATAACACATGAGGCCACCTTGCTTGAAGTGTGTTTCTTTTCCTGGACACCACTGGGAAGGGTGTTTTGTAAGGGATCCAACACAATCTGATCCAATATGCTGGTGATGCCAGCTTGATTCTCAGTCCATGAAGATACAAAGAGAGAAGCAAGTCAAGGCTTTCTACATCTTTCCAGCTCCTCTGGAGTTTGAAGAGCATGGCACCAAGATCCACAGAGGCTGATCCTCCTTTGCTGGTCTCACATCCCACTGTTCAAGGCTCCCTGTTAGCAAGGGCTGCAAAATCCCATAGCAGAGCAGGACTTCAAACAGTTGCTTCTCCTGTAAGGACCCAGAGAGAGACACTCCAGAGGCACTGACAGCTCTAGGAATATCCTCTGCCTTTGCATTGCTTTCCCTTTCTGTAGCAGAGCAGTTTCTACAGGCCTGGAATAAGGCATTCAGAGCATTTGCTGGACTCGCCCTCCAACTGCAGCAGTGGGGAGAGGAAGGCAAGTACAATCCAGCTTGGAAAGTAAGACACACTTGCCTACTCTAATAGAGGTTTCAAGAGATCCTTTCTTTCTCTCTGTCTACCTGGACACCTGGAAGAAATTCTGTTCAGCTGCAGTACACATGAACACAAAGCCAGACGTGCCTAAACCGCCTATTTTAGCCTCCAAACTGGCACCCTTGGGAGTATACATGCCACAACAGATGCATTTTTATGGTGCTACACGGCTATAATTTGTTTTAACTCCAACTTGACAAGACTGCATGAAATTAGTGTCCTGACACGTCATATCATTTGGGATCTGCCTGTACAGGGTACCCTGACTAGCAAAATAAAGGCATATCCAGAGACTGACGTGTCTTCCAGCTGCAACTCACAGCTAGACCTAGGAGGCACCTAGGTAGGTGCACTTACACCTGTGGTAAAATGTATGGCAACTGTGCTCTTTCTCACCCCTTCACATTCAAAGCATTACCACTGCTAGCAGCAATATTCTATCTGTACAGTGATTTAGCTGGAGAAGCTGGCAAACTGGTTGCTGTTCTTTCTGTAGCCCTGCAATTCCGATACTCATTTCCCACAAGATTCATCTGAAAACTTTTTTGCATCCTATCACAGGGGAAGAAGAAGAAGGCAAGAAAAACTCAGCAGCTTCAGAAAACCACAGAGAGAAAAAAAAAAAAAGAAAGTCTGTGGCATCCATCACATTTGAAATGTGACAGTTTCCATGTTACTCTACCAAGCCCTGATCCCCGAGTCCCACACTGCCACTGAGCGCATTCCGTGCGACACAGACCAGGCTGGGTGCGCTGGAAGCTCAGTTGTCAGTGCACTGCCCAAGGCAGGATAATTGCAAAGGAACAGGGACGTGTCCTCAGAGATGCAGTTCACATCAAGCCTGGAAAAAAAAGGGTCATACCATCATATGTCAGAAACACAGTGGCAGTTTTATTTGCAACATGTCAGCGGGGGAGACTCCAAGCCATTTCTGCCTCACGCACATCAGCAGTGACCCCATGGGTTTTGGCAAATGGCCCAAGTTTGGGTAGCTTGGAACAAATACACCCAGCAACAAGCAGCAACAGCAGATGACTTTTTAATTTTAATTAGACGGAGGACTAATGTTTTTAAATGCAGCTCAATGTCACCTTTGAGGAACAAGACTGCTGAACAAAAATTTCTTTACATTCTGTTAAATAATGGCAACAAAATGACTGATTAATTATGAAAACTACCTTTTAAAAGCCTTGTGGGTGTAGCACAGAGAGAGTGACTAATTTTCCATATCATTCAATATCTGTAATTTGGATTTAAAATGAGATGAAAACAGAAATTGCCAGACTGTCTGTACCTCCTCTATAAGGAAGGAGTAGCTAAGTGAAACCGTACCCTAAAATCCATTATGTTAAACCTCTTTATTCCATGCTAGAGCCACTGTCACTCCTGCAGAATCTGCTTTGTTTCAAGATAACAGCCATTCAAGCCTAAGAAATTAATGCTGTGATTCAACAAATCCACAGCTACTTTAAGAGACTGCTTGTCATTTCTGTATCTCAAACAGAACAGCTTCATCAGATCTAACTGCAAAGTAATGACAGAAAAGCCACACACTCACAAGTGACAATAGCAGCAAGACTTCACTGTGTAGTTGGATATTCTGTTCTAATATTTCCTAGGCCTCCTCTTTCCTCTATTAATCATCAGCCTTGTTAAGGCAGAATCAAAAGTGCCACTGATAAGCTTTAGGGCAGTACTTCAGACCAACTTTTTTTACTGTGGCATCTTTAGATTGCCATCATTACTTAAGACAGAAGATAAAAGAAGTCCACATGAACTAGAAACACCAAGGAAACAGTATTCATGAACTTACTTAGCAACTGCATTTATATACAAATAAACACATCCCCACTCCTTATACATTACCCACGCACCTGGCACATGGTTAATTCCACAGTCTATGACAATTGCACCAGGCTTGATCCATTCACCTTTTACCATTTCAGCTTTACCAGCTGCAACCACCAGGATATCAGCTTTGCCAACCTATTAAAACAAAAAACCCCAACAAATAAACTGCGTATCACACTGGCAGTGGAAAAATGCAGAGCTGCTTCAACAGCAACTTAGATAAGCTGCAACTGCAGTGAAACCGTGCTCACCCACTGGCATCAGAGGGATGGGAGGGCATTTTCATCAATTAAAAGTAGCTGGCAGTTCCTTGGCAAGGACAAAATCCTGCAGCCAGAAATTATGGCTTATTTTCACACTCCTACCCTGAACTATTGCTAGTCAACACTTCAAAACCTCCTCTGAACTCCTCCATGATTCCCAAGTGGATCATACAGACTACATTTAGATAAAATTAAAGCCTTCTGCATATTCTTCTCTTCCTCCCTTCAAATATCCCTGCACATTCAGTGCTAGAAATATACCCAGCACTCATCAGACAGCAGCCAAGAACAACCCCTGCATAGAACCAGGCAGCACTTCACTTGTGGCAGCACTAAATAAAAAACCAAATGTCCAGGACTCTGTAACACACAACTCCAGGGGAAGCTGACTGTATTTCAGCACTAATATGTGTTCAGGGAGTACTGAATTTGACAGATCTGGTCACAAAGCTGGTGTTAGAGACTCTGACTAAAGCTCGCTGTCAGTTCCTGCATTGCTTCATTCATGTTTGCTTCGGAAGCTGCTATTGCTTGGAATTTTCTTCTTTTAATCTTCAAGGGAGATAAGCTATTTTTCAGATTTCATTAAGAATCAGCACTTCAATTTTTAATCAACCTAATGATGGTCTTATTGAACAGCAACTTAATGGCATGAAGCATTGCAGCGTTTCTGATCTTCGTGAGTTACATTCAAATACACCTACTCCCTTTTCAGCTTTAATACTTGCCTACAGAGCCTGGCAGTGTTGATAGCTCTACAAAATCCAAGTAGGTGGCAGCACAGCAACACACTATTTCTGTCACTCTCACTGCTAAAGAGGAAAATGGTACCAACTCCCAGTGATAGAAAATAGACTGAAAAAAACAAACCAACTGAGAAATCATTTGGCCTAGCATTTCTCAGCCATTAGAGCAGAAGACTACCTGGCCTTTTTGGTAAAAAAAAAAATAAATAAAAAACCAAACCCCAAACACATATGCTGTCTTGCCAGCCCCTACACAGAGATTAGGAAGGGATGATTAAATCTCAGCCCTTGCTCAAAGAAACAAAAAATAATAATTTTATTGTTATAATTAAATCCCTCTAACGAAGTGCCAAAAAAAAAAAAATCAGGATGCTATTCCAGCAGAAGTATTTACACAACCATGCAGTGAGCAGGACTGGGAAACTGTTTCAGATGAAAGACACCCCAAGACTTAATGGCTCAGAGTAGCAAGGCATTGAGCAGCAACACGCAGCGAACACCTCCAGCCTGTCCTTACCTCCTCAGCCAGAGTGGAGGTCTTGGAATGGCAAGTGGTGACGGTTGCGTTGTTCCAGAGCAGCAGGTCGTGCATGGGAGCACCAACGATCTTACTGCGACCGATCACCACGGCTCTTTTCCCTGTGACCTGGACACCTGTGCCACAGAGAGCGAGGAGAGAGTAAACACAGGTCATTGTGCATTCCAGTACAAACTAACTCAGACTGCTCTGGAGTCTTTTGGTCTGTTTGAGTCTGGCCCCGGTACTTCAGAACACTGTTTTTCTTCTTTGTTGTGTGTGAGCTGGGAGGGAGGAAGGAAAGACTGTTTTAAAACTAGTTCTTTTACTACCTAAAAGGAAATGTGGCATCTTGACAGAAGTTTCAATGTGAAGCACAGCCCTGCAATGTGCGTAGTTTCTCCACTTATTGAAGATCACTGCACTCATGAATAATGTATGGCAGCCTCCTTACCTGTCTGCCTGATAAGCTCCATGCATCCCTTTGGCGTACATGGAATAAAGCAGTCTCCAAGGTCCCCTCTAGAGAGTTTCCCAGCATTGATGCTACTTAAGCTGCGTTTTGAAAGAATAAAGGCCAAGTAAGATTCCCAGCCCCATGATCACCATTCAGAAGGAAAAAAAAAAAACCAAACAACAAAAAGGGTTTCTTTCTGGAGTAGCTGTCAAGCTCTCCAGGGGTGAAGTCAGTTTACCCATCCACATCCTTCTCAGGTGCAACAGCATTGGTTATCTTTTCCGTGTTGATGGGTTTGTCAGAGTCGAGCGGCAGCTGCACTATAAAGCCATGAACAGCAGGGTCTGCATTCAAAGAGGCAATGCACTTGAGCACCTACAACAAGCAAAGACCAAACAAACTAATGGCTCATAAACTGGAACATGACTGATGTAAAGGAAAAAACATCATTCTATCTGGATTAAAAGATACACACTTCACGTTTAGTTTTTCCACTCAGCAATACATATCACTCATGTTTTTAATTAAAAAAAGCTGTTAAAGCCTCCAAATTTAGAATTGTAGTGCTTTAGTTTTCTTTAAAAACCCCCAAACATCTTAGCAGGTTCCAGCTCTTTTCTCGTGACTTAATATCTATGGGCAAGTAGTCTTTTTTTATCCAATGACAGGGCAAATAGAAGTTCATATCTTGAGCTCAACACCAAAGTTATATGTTTTTTCATCACTTGGTTATATTACTTACATCAGCTTCTGTTGCTGTGTTTGGCAGTTTTATGTGATTGGCACTGATCCCAATCTGCAAATGAGAATAACAACAAATTATCTCATTTCTGAATTGACATTTGATTGATCTGGCTAATCTTTCTATCCATCTCAATCAGAGCTGCATTCTGTCACATTTCCCAGGTCCATCTCCTGTTCCTGTGGCTACAATCCTATTATTTAGAAACACCATCAAAAAAAAAGACTAGTGCTTTGCCTGCTTAGATTGGTCTGTTCTTTAACTGTCCTATTCACCTTTTGACATGAACAACATCATCTTTGCTTGGCAGCACATTGCCTTGAAGTGCCAGCAGAGAAGATGCCAGGCATCACTTAGGGAAACAGGGACTCATCTATGTTCCTGCCCTGCTGTAGCATGTAAGGTACCACTCAGTGACAGACACAAGGCAGCTGCACAAGGCCACAAGTCAGGAAAGACAAGAGCATCAGCACTTCAGACAAGTCATCTGTGATGATCACACACAAAGTGGCACCAACTCACACTGCTGTGACCAGTACACCCCACCTGGCTCTCAGGTTACACAAATACACTGCATCCTTATAACAGAAAATTCAGGCCAACACTGGTTTCTCCAACATGGGCAAAGCTTAGACAAAACTATTTGATTTGCATCTGGATTTTCATATTCAGATAAAAAGTTTGGGCACTACCTCAGCAGCAGCCTTCAGCTTCATATTGATGTAGAGGTTCGAATCATCCCGATTTCCAACCTAAGGATGAAAAGACAGTTGAATCACAGCACAGAACAGAGACCCAGACACAGGCTGAGATGGGATTAACCCTCAGCTTTCTTGGAGCTACATCAAGGAGACAGAGGTATTCCTGGATAACTAAAACACACTGATGGAGGCTATAAGTAGCTGGAGCTAAGAGGGAAATGTTCTTTCAAGTAAGGAGCAGATAAAGACAAGTTGTCTGATCTCCTGAATAAACATTTTCACCTGTTGAAAAACCTTAGAAACACAGTGGTCTCCAAAGCAGAAAAAAACTCCCTGCCATCTGATCTGAGAAAGTTAAATCCTTAGCTAATTAACATGATCAGCAGGTGCTGATAACATTGAATTATCTGATTAAGGCTCTCAGATAAGTTGGGCCTCTTTGATATCCAAGAATCCTAATTTTATGCACATATGTGTGCTTTGATGGAGACATTTCTTCCACTGCTGTTTCAAACCTTGAGAATTTTCCAGCCAAACAAAACACAAAACAAGGACTAAGTGATGCACAAAGAGAAAGCAGCAAGTGGAACAAATGTCTGTGGTTTCTGGAAGCATTGGGTGCTTTTGAGGAGACAGCTTGCATCATCCAGTATGTTTTGTTAAAGGTAATACTCCTTCTAACCTTAAGAAAATGAGGGGCAAATAAGGAGAAGATGATAAG
Source organism: Pachyramphus minor (assembly GCA_013397135.1). Taxonomy (NCBI): domain Eukaryota; kingdom Metazoa; phylum Chordata; class Aves; order Passeriformes; family Tyrannidae; genus Pachyramphus; species Pachyramphus minor. The sequence continues at coordinate 10,340 of VYXB01002934.1, forward strand.
CAAACTCTTGAAACCCTGTTCGCTGGTACGTGGCAGCCATCCCTGGTTCTCACAGATTTACAAGCTCCAGGGGTGACTTTATTGACTGATCACCCAGCACACACTGGTTCTTCCTCCCTAGGTAGAGACAAAGGGCCTGTCTCCCCTGTAAAGTCTGCTGGGTTTAGGAAAAGGTATGCCTCATACAGGGCAGAAAAGAAGGAAGAGTGCAAGAATCAGTAGATGTCAGCAAACACAACATATATACTGTGCAAATGGGGATGTTCCTGACTACAGGGCAAAACAATAAAGATAACTTGACTTTATTTTTTTGAGCTCAGAGAACACCAGATACCTCCCAAGAAAAGAGCCCATATTATGTGGGGTTCTATGTACCAGAAACAGCTCATTGTCCTGACTTCACTGAAGGGTAACGTCAGCGAATATCAGTATTAGAGATGAACTCCAAGCCCAGACTGTTTGCCAGCTGACAAAAGTGTCAGACAGCCAAAGAGCTTCACAGGTTGTAAAGGACTCTGAGACAATCCAGGACTGAAGACAGCACAGGTCAACCATGAAAAAAATACAATAATGCAACAAGAGCAATTTTTGAAGACAGTTCATGAAGTCAACAGTTCAGCAACTTTCATCAAGGCATTCCTTATTAAATTGTATTTAAAAAACTTTCCTACTTCCTTCTAAGCATCTGAAGACAAATCTTCTGTAGAGACAGTCTTACAGCCAGTGGAAAACAAAACCAGAAAAAAATCCAAACAAAATACAAACACAAATTTGTTCCTGGCATAGAAGAGGAGTGTGACCTTTGTGTGCTATGGTGGTATTAGCACTAGAATCCTCAGACAGGCACCAAAAGCTCTGCAGGAGCCCAAAACACTGAATAAGGACAAAAGTCACTTCTCTAAGCAGCCACTTACATTCTATCATCCTTTGTGGACACACAGTTCCTTCCTTGCTACTGACACTTGCTACTGCCAGTCAACTTCTGATAGAAGCATAAAGACTTTCAATTTTTTTTAGGTGCAAGGGCAAAAAAGTTCTGCCAAACACAGACCAAACCCCTGTACTGACTGAGTGCTTTTTATCTCTGCAAGCACTTCTGTGTAGACTCTAACACTTACTCACACTTCTGACAGACACCCAATTCAGAAATTGGATTTTGTTCCATCCCCTGCACTCAAAGTCATGTTGGGCCAAAGGTAATTTTGGTTGGGTTATCTCCCTTCCTCTGCCCCTCTTATCTCTCCATGTTCCAACATAACAGCAGACCAAATTCCTTAATAAACACCCCATCTGCAAGTTTTCTGGTACAAACACATCTCTGAAAGCTGACAGTCTTTGGGGCTCACTCAAGTGCAGAGACTTGGAACAGTCTACAAGCACTGCTTCCTCTCAATAAGCAAGCAGCTTAATTTCACCATTTCACAAACAGAACACTCAAACAGAGAACAGAGTCTGATGAAAGAAAAAAAAAAACAACTGAAAAACCCAAAAACGTTTTTGGGCCCCAGTCTTCTTTGGAAAAAGACACCACAGAACTGTGTTACCATCCCACAGAGAACTCTGGTCTTCTGTTCCTTATAACACACTTCCACTGCAAGCCAGCTTTGAGGAACCTCATCAGCTGTGCACTTAACATTGCAAAGCAACTCAGATTTTCTGTAGCTGTCATTAAAGAAAACAATACCTGCAAAATTGCGAGTCCTGGTCTGAAGCCTGGACATTTCTCTTTCATCTCAACAACTTGCTGCTTCAATCTGTCTCTCACTTGCCTGAAGAGGGGAAGAAAAAAGAAAACAAAAACAAGGTCGAAGTTAATCAAGGGGCTGACTTCTGATACAGTGATAAGTCAGGAGTTGAAAAGGTGACAGATGGGCAGACTGACAAACACATACTTATGCCTAGAGTACACAAGTCCCAGCAATCTCCAAATAAGATTGATGCCCATAAATCATTAAGACACTTTGAATACAGGTTCATTCAAATTTATTTAATTTTTTTTTTTTAAGTCCACACACATTGTGCTTCTTCACCCTCCTCTTCATGGTCACATTGGATAAAAGGGTAAAAAAAAGTTCAAAAATTGGCATGGAAAACCCATGAATTTCAAACTCCCTTTTTGAAAGGAACTCCTCTTTGCACATATGCTGTCTTCCACAGGCACCAGTTAACACTGTCACACATAGTGTCCTGGTAAAGGATGATGAATCTACAATGGTAAAAATCTGGAAAATAGGAGGTACTCAAAGATACCTCTCTTCTGCAGCTGGTCAATACTATGTGTTTCTATTTCTTGCCTGCCTGGCCTAGCCCAGGCTGGACTGGCTGCAGTCCTACATGCACCTTCCTGCCCCCAATTTACTTTTGAGTGAGAAAATGCCCCCAGCCCAAGGGCTTCCAAACAAGACCAAGATTTTGCCATGGGAGCAGAGAGGAGAATGGGAGGTGGACAGAGGTGAGGAAAAGTAGCTAAACCCTGGTGCACAGCTCAGAGCAACTCTTCAGTAAAGGCAAGTTTAAAAATAAAGTTGTTAAGACACAACTTTGAAACAGAGCATGAGAGGATTCATTGATTACTTACTCTAGCTCAGATGTAAACTCATACCCAGTTTACTACTGAATGTTTTAGAGACAATGAGTACCCACCACTGACAAAAGCTCAAAAGCCACTGTCACCACCTTCCCACATCCTTGCACTGCTAATTTCTCAACCACTCTCTGGCCCTACATGTGTGATCCTTCACCAGGGAAGGTGGAGGGAAAGAGGTCCTGGTGCCAGGCCCAACATGCTCTTTCAAATCAGAAATTCTGCCAAAAGCCCAGGTGCAGACCCAGCACCACCACTCTGAGTCCTCACCAGAGGCAGCTGGGATTCAGAGAGAACAACTGACCATGTTATGGGCTCATGGCACTGAAAGGAGACTGTGGCACTGAACTGCACATGTAAGAGGTACTCAGAAGCAAAAGCCTGGTAAGCAAAACCTCACAGAGGCTTGACAGATCTGTCCTCCACATGATCTCCAGCCCATGCCCCAGCTGCTATTCTCAGAGATGAAAAGGTGCCACCACCACAATTAACAAATCCACCCTGTGCCAAACACCCTTTCTTTTAAAACATAGGTGGTCTCCTTGTGCTGATCTACCCTCCAGTGAATATCACCAGGTCTGCTACTTCCCAAGTGGTACCAGATTTCCCAGACTGGAGGATGTGCTGTTGCTGCCAGTTCATTAAAAATGTGAACAGCAAGGGTATAGGGACAGAGTAAGCAGCTGACACCAGCTGGGAGGCTGCCATTCCTGCCACACGGGGAAATTCCAGGACAACAAAGAGCCAGTGAAGCCAACTCTACCCTGCAACTCAAAGCTCCAAATCAGAAATGCCAGAGGCAGGAAGACAGGGAAATGGGAGCAGTACACGCTCTGCTGCAACCCAGCAGCACCGATCCCAGGGGATGGCTGCAGCTGGCCCAGCCAGAAGCAGCCCTAAGGCTGTTCCAAGTCTCATCTCAGGAGGAATCACAGTCTCCAGCTACATCACAAATCATACATCTCTCCTGCTGCACTCCTAGGAGCACAGTCAGAGCACTGCTGCAACTAAGGAGCAGCTTCAGAGTATTTACAGGTGTCTGGCCAAGTGGTTCAAAGTCTATTAACAAGTTCCAGTAAAAGAGGCTGTTTTCAGTCTTAATTAAGAAACAGTAGTTCCGAGGCTTCCTTTAGCTATTACCTCAAGACGACTTGACACCAAGACTGACTGATGAGTCCAGAGAATAGTGTCATAGCAAGGCTTGTCCTAGCAATTCTTCGTGCTTATGTGACAAAAGTTCATCTCCTGGGTAGCAAAATCACCAACTGCCTCTCCTTACAGGCTGGCTGTAAGCCCCTAGTGAAGGCACCTGAGCTGGATCATGAACAGCCTGTAACAACAACACAACAATCTCAAGGAGCATCAGAAACCCCCTGCAAACCCTCTGTGAGCTGGGGCTGTGGGCAGCTCTTAGAGGGAACTATTTCTGAGAACAGTCTCTGGTGTTTCAGTAAGGAAAAGGCAGCACTGGCATGTGGCTGGCAAACAAAAAGAAATGCAAACAAACATGTAATGTATTACAATTTATGATGCCCTCGTAAGGGACAGCCAAATGGAAAGGGTCCCAGGTCTAGGTATTAATTTTATTCCAGTCTTCTCAGCTTTAGAGTAACAAGCCCACCCAATTTCCCCTGCCCTCTGTGAAGCAGGGTTGTGGTGTGCTTTTATCCCCAGCAGCCACTTCTATTCACATTGCTGTCATTTTCTGGAATTAGGCACTAGCTCACCCCCCCTTCAGCTACAGAAGAAAGGTAACACACAAACACAGGAAAGTGGTGCTGTCAGTGCTGATTTGCTTTAGAAGCCTTGCATCAAGAAATCACTTGTTAGACAGCCACCTAGTGTTAGGCACCACTGCTCTCCAGTGACCACAAAAGCCACAGGGGCAAAGGTTTGAGAGAAAATTCAGGAAAAATGAAGAAATCCTTGTTTTAACTCTGCAGACTTACAAAAACCTTATAAAACAATCTTTGCAAGCCAGCAGCTATTTAGAGACACAGTCTGCAGGTCTTCCCAAAGATAAAAGTTCATATTGATAAACCAACACCACTTTTTTACTAGCTGCATGAAAATTCTTTTAAGCCTTCAAACAAAAAATTTGCAATTCTTTGTGGCTGTTTCTCCAAAAGCCTTTACTCTGGCTCTGAGATCCTTCCTGTGCCCACATGCCCTTCCACAAACAAACTCACACAGCAAACAAGAGTCCAGGGTCCACACAGGTCAAGGACAGCACATGGCTCTAAGCATACAATGCAACAGCCAGCTCCAAAGATTAAAGGACTTGTTAGCCTTTCTTTCTCTAGGCTGTAACAGTGACTTGAATTTAAATTCATTAAGTGAATTTCCCAGAACAACAAAGGACAAACCACACTCCTCCAGCTCTGCTGTAAATGGAGAGAGAAGCACACCTCCCACACCAGGCAGAAACCTCCTCACACACCTGTGGGATTAGGTACACACACTGCTCAGTTGGTTGCACTGTACTGAAGGTGACACCAGGCTGTGCTTCTGTCCCTTCTGAGTAATAGGGCCCAGGTTCTACGTGATACTGCCAAAAATAGGACCTGCCAAATACCTCCTCAGAGACAGTGATGCTCTAGAAGATGCCTGTCCCCAAAAGAGGAGGGTTTGGCCTTACTGTCTGGATCATAAATTTCCCAAGGGTTTCAGAAACATGCAGCAGAAATGCTCTTGCTGCAGCCCTGCAGAAATGGCTTTTTGAGGCTGATGGTCCTCCCCAGGTCCTACACTATCCTGGTCATAGCTGTTGTCCCTGCAGCCATTCCTCCCTACAGCCTGCAGCACTGCCACTGCTCACCTTCTGTTGCTCCCATGACAGACCAACACTGTAGTGTAGAGAAACAAGCTTTCCCTTCTCTAAACCACCGTGGCACCATGTCCTAGCACAGGACAACTGCATAACCTTCAAATGCTGCGAAGAGGCTGCAAGCAACCACACCACAAAACACCCCCCTGATACCCTAATGAGACACAGAGGAGTCTCTCCTCATGGGAATCACAAGTTGGCCGTGTGAATGAAGTGATATTGGGGTGGGAAATGCCTTGGAAAAGTCCATCTAAATACAGCTGGCAATTCAACAGATGTCTCCAGTTGAGGGAAGACACCATTTAGACAGGAGAGCTGGAAGCAGTTCTCAAGTCTCCCACCCTTTTGTCTTATGCTCCACCACTGCATGATCCTGGCACACTGTCATCTCCTAGGAGAACTGTCTGTTACTTTCTACCACTTCCATACTCCCAAGGCTTTTAACCACTTTTTTGGTTGTGCCAGCTCAAATATTTTCATGAGCCTTTTTCAGGCCAGATAAATACATGGAGAGGTTTTTGCTTTTTTAGATGCTTTTTCATTATGTCTGGAATTTTAATCCACGGTGGGCTACAAACAAATCCAACGTGGGTCTGAGCTGCAAAAGCAACCATCTGTAGGGGATGGGACAGGCAGCAATTGAGGCACTTCTGAATGTGGCTGGCTGCCAACAGAACAAGAGAGTTTAACATAAAGGTGAGTCTTTAAACTTAGCAGAGTTTGCCCCAAACACGAGTTTGTCATGACAGCTCAAACATGAGCTGTCCTGACCAGCCTTCCATGTTGCAACATTACGGACTCTCATCAGGTCTGCTTCCCAAAATGGATACTTTGTGCAACACCCAACCATATGATTTAATTAGAGGAAGACTCAACCCACCTTTGTGGGGCTGCAGGCATNCACATGATTTAATTAGAGGAAAACGCATGAGAAACAGATAAAGACTCAATCCACCTTTGTGGGGCTGCAGGCATTCCAGACAATGGAATTCCTTCTACAATGCTTTTTCTTCACAAGGAGTGATATTGAGATTTAATTCCTTCCCCAAAGGAACAAATGTTCTTTCCCTTCCATCCAACCTGGTGCTGATGTGCACAGATCACAGCACTGTGTCCCTGTTGTCCACCAGACAATGTTTTCTCTTAGCTTATCACCTCTTTAGAGCAGGGCCCCGTTTTTTTTTCAATTCTGTGTCTGCACAGCACTGAACTCAAGGGGCTCTTGCTCATAATTGGGGCCACCCAGTGTCACTGACAGTTCACTTTAATTTAGCACATCCGTAGTGTGGTATCCTTCAGTGCAAGCCTGAAACATTCCGGGTAGGATCTGGTAAGGGAAATCTCACAGATAGTGGAATTTTTCAGTTCAGACCAGATTTACCTGGAGTTTCAATAGGAACTCCAAAAAACTTTTGAGTTCCGGTCTGAAAATGCTGAGGATTTGTTTACTGCACTGTTACCTCCATGAATAAGCTGAGCTTGACCATTCCTATATCCAGTTCTTTAAACTCAAAGCACTACTTGCAGTAGTCCACTGCAGTGGACATAAGCTGTAAAGAAGAGCCACAACCATGTTTTACTCTGAGTATCTATTTCAGACAGAGAAACAGAGGTTGGTTTTTTTTCAAGGAATACTAGCAATAAAAGGTGTATAATACTGTATTTTTATTACCTTCAACCGTCCATACTCTTCATACTTAAAGCACTGCTTCTCTTCCCGTTACGTCATTTGTTTACTGTGCTGTTACACAATAACTTGTCTTTTGCAACTCATTTGCCAATGAGGCAAATTTAACTTGTAGCAAAACCTGAGGATTAATTACTAAACAACCACTCAGACAAGTAGAGGAAAGCCACCCTGAGGTAACTAGCCAGCTCAGATTGATGCATAAGCCATCCAACATTTAATATCTTTCACAGACTGTTTAGGCACAAGAGTTTGTTTGTACTGAGAGAAGCAGCCTTTGAGAGATGCATTAACATCAACACTAAAATCCTATATAGAAAAAAAATGTCTTCTGTGTTCTCCTTCCCATCCACAACCTAACCAATTCACTATCCTCACAGGTAATATTCAAAGCCACTGAAAATGTTAATTTTCCTTTGTACTTCTTTTGAGCCTTCGAAGACTTTTTAGGGCATGAACTAATTTTATCAAGTTTTCCTTATTTATAGAGACAAGCAAACTCTCTCAAAGTATTTGTTCTCTTTACAAGAATTATAATGCCACTATCTACTGGATTTTTGTTTAAATAGCTGGCATGACTGTGAATCAGGTATTTCTTTTGCCTATCTTTGGGGAAGGTGTGCTCAGTGGCTGGAGAAGAAAGTTCACAATATTTATGAGTTGGGATTTGAGACACACAAACCCACAGAATTAAGTAGATGGAACAGTACTTGTTTGATTCACCTAATGTGTCAATATTTGACTGACTTATAAACAAATATTTTTTCTTGATTAAAGGGTAAAGTAACAAAACCCACCCCCTAAGAGATAGTGACTGAAAAGGTTTTCCAGTTGATGAAAAGTCAGGGACATTGACTTTCTACAACAGGGAATTCAAGTGAAAAACCACATGCCTGTCCCTTCTTCTGCTGCTACCAGACTCTTGGCCTGGAGGTGAACTCTGGATAATGAGAATTCTCTGGACCAGCACTTCTCTAGAGGGTCTGGAAGAAAGGTACAGGTATCTGCAGGGCAGATAGCCCAATTCCTCAAGCCTCCTTCAAATACTGCACTAGGAAAAGGCAGAACTAGGCAAGGCCCACTCCTGCAGAGCAAAAAACCGTTTTTGCTACACTGGACACAAATACAGCAGAAATAAAGGAACTGAAGGACAGCTGGACAGCTGCAAGTATTTTTCCATTTTGGGGTGCCTTCAGGTGGCTCTTGAAGACAGACTTGAGCCAAACACCTTAGAGATGTGCTGGAAGCTAAGCAAACCTTTCTCCTACATGTGCCTACTAAAAGCTCATGCCTCTTCCCAGGTATTTGCACATCATGGATGTCTCCATCTCTGAAAACTGCTTGTTTATAGCTGCGACTACAATACAGAATACAAACAGATATAAGAAAATTTCACCACTGTATCTATAAACTTAAATAAAGTAATGCAACATGCACAGGCAAGAAAGCTAAAAGTTTTAACGTGAAAGCTCAAAACATATCCATTGTACCCAAACTAGTATCTTTCCAGTTTCTAATCACTTTTAAATAGCAATAATGTGTAGCTTGAAAGGACCTACTGCATTTCAGGGTCACTTTCTAAGCCAGAAAAGAAATCTGCAATGGGCAAATCCCTTAACTCCCACCAACAGCATGCACAGGCATTGCAGTGTGCTGGCTTCAACACTGCCAAAAGGATCAGCTGGAATGAAGCACACAAGACTGAGAGACTGCAATACAGAGCTGGCACTGGCCCAAAAATTACCAGGTAAAAAATATGCAGGCAGCCTTTCATCACAGATATTCATATTCAAGGCACATTAGGCCTACTTTTCAGAACTGCTCCACTGTTGGTTAGATGTAGCTGTGTTATCCAGAGCAATATCTAAGAGCAGGACTAACAGCTTTTCTGACATTACTTCATACCATTTCAAACTCACCCCTTCTGTCTGAATTCCCTGATTATAGACAGGAGGTAGCCAATGAACCTACCTAACCAAACACTGTTTGCACAGAATGTAATGGAAACATTACACTGCGTTTTCCTAGGGTTAGGGAAACTTATTTGGCTTTCTTACCAGATGTGTATGTAGAGTGGCAGCAAACAAACTAGAAGACACAACACAGGCTCACCTACACTCAAGGATTGTCAGCGAAGTAAATGCTGAAAGGTACAAGGAGGCTTTTTCCTTTAAGGTTTCCCAGATCTTTCAAATAGCTTTTGCAGGACACCGGTGAACATTCAGCTTTGTGTTACCCAATGCATGGATTAATTTATTTTGTTTTAAAGAGGAACGATCCATCCCTGTACCTCATGAACAGAGACCATACCTTAAGCACACATTCCCAACTCCTGCATCCCAAACAGCCCTGCTTGCACACACAGAGGCTGTAGGTCAGTCGGTGGCTTCACACCTGCCTGGGCACTCATCTCATCTCACCTCATCTGCACAGCGATGCATCTGCACACTGCTCTGTGGGGCTGGTGCTGCCAAAGAGACCCCAGCAGACTCACCGCTGGTTTCTGGGGGGAAAGGCGCACTGACAGCACTTTACATTCTCCCCAAGACCTTTAACCATACAACATCTCACAACTCCCAGTTTCCACCCAGGAAGAGGCGAGCTTTGACTGCAACGTAGTTATAAAGCTTTAAGGTGTCTCCAAACCTGCTTCGCCCCCACAGAGCCAGAGCAAAGGCCCCCACAGCCCCAGCAGAGCAGGGGCACCCCTCAGCTCCCCGACCACACCGGCTCCTTCCCCAGGGGCGAAACCCCCGCGGCTCCCAGAGCTTCCCGCCCGAGGGAACCCGGCCCAGCGCGGCGGGCAGGGCGGGCGGCCCCGGGTACGTACGCGGAGACAATCTTTCCGCTGAGAATCTCGGCGGGGGCCATGGCGGAGGAGGGCGGGCAAGCAAGCAGCAGCCGAGCGCGGCGGGGCTCCCGGAGTGACTGCGGGACGCGCGGCCCCCGCGGCCGCCCCACTCCCGTCCCACGTGGCCCCGAACTTTCGGCGGGCACCAACCCCGGCCCCGCCGCGCAAGCGCTGCCCCCGCCCCGCCCCGGCAGCGATGGGGGCGGCCCGGGGCTCCCTCACGGGGGTGGCGGGGCTGTGTCTCCTCCCGCCGCCGGGCAGGGCAGCGGGGCTGAGACCCGCCGGGAAATGGCCGCCAGAAAG
>VYXB01002934.1:20723-46484 GCA_013397135.1 Pachyramphus minor
GGCGGGACTGTGTCTCCTCCCGCCGCCGGGCAGGGCAGCGGGGCTGAGACCCGCGGGGAAATGGCCGCCAGAACGTCCTCCCGAACGCCTCCGGGGTGGTGCTCCCGGCCTCTCCCGGTCCCGGCTCTGCGGAGAGCAGAGGGCGAAGGCTGCCCCGGGGGCAGCTGGGGCTGAGGGGTGCGCAGGGCTGGGCTCTGCACAGCGAATGCATAAACGTATCTTTAAGAAAATCCCCAGTCGGTATAAGAAGAATCTGCGTTTCATGCCCTATGGTACTCGTAACAGGTTATGCTAAGACTAGAAGCTAATAGCTGAATCATAGAATCACAGAATGGTTTGCGTTGGAAGGGACCATAGAGACCGTCCAGTTCTAACCCCCCTGCCATGGACAGGGACATCTTCCACGAGCTCAGGTTGCTCAGAGCCCCATCCAACCTGCCCTTGAGCACTTCCAGGGATGGGGCATCTACAGCCTTTCTGGGCAACCTGTGCCAGGGCCTCACCACCCTTGGTACCACAGAATATGCTATCTGAAGGGACCTATCAGGATCATCGAGTCCAACTCTTAGCCTTGCACAGGACTATCCCCAAGAGTTACACTGTGTGTCCGAGTATTGTCCAAATGGTTCCTAAGCTCTGTCAGGCTTGGAGCTGTGACCACTTTCCTGGGGAGCCTGTTCAGTGCCCAACCACCCTCTGGGTGAAAAATCCCTTTCTAATATCCAACCTCAACCTCCTCTGACACAACTTTAGGCCATTCCATCAGGTCCTTTCACGGGGCACCACAGGGAACAGGTCAGTTTCTACCCTCCCTCTTCCCCTCAGTTGTAACTGCAATGAGATTTCTCCTCAGTGTCCTCCAGGCTGAACAGACCAAGTTGCCTCAGCCATTCCTCATACAACAAGGGATGTATCCCCTTAATGTATGATCATCATACATTATCCCCTCAAGGCCCTTCACCATCTTTGTTGTCCTCCTTTGGACACTTTCCAAAGTAAAGTATTTCTTACTAATAACTAATTATCAAATAAAGAATTTCTTCCTAATATCTAATCTAAATCTACCCTCTTTTACTTTGAAGCCATTCACCCTTGTCCTATCACTGCATGCCTTTGCAAAACATCTCTTGTTCTTATTTGCATAATAATAAGTAGTCCTTATTTTTCAGGATTTCAATGTTTGTCCAACATAGAGTCACCAAAATAGTGGTTAGCCAGAAAGAGAGCAATGAAGAGGAGGTTTAGATTGTGGCCTGAAGTTCATAGGAGCTGTCAAGAGTGAGAAACAGGTTCCTAACATTGGCCTGCAAGGGATGTATTTGCAGTAAGTAATCCCATTAGAGCTGGTGAAGATGCAGCTTCCAGTCAGATCCATGCAGTTGTCCATGGATACTGTTGTTTGTATAACCAAGGCTTTTCTCCACTTTGCAGACCAGTGCAGACGTTCTAGGACCTTGCTTAGAGAGTTGTCTGTCAGTGGTTTTTCTCACACATATGGCAAATAAATGATTAGAGTCCAGCCAGAGGTAGAGATGGAAAAAGCAGTTAAATGTCACTGAGGCAGACTTGCCTGGGCAAGATAACGCTGAGAGCCGGAGAACTGTTAAGGAACTCATCAGTTTTCCTTGCTGATGTTTAGCACACGGTAAGAGAGCAGGTCTATGACTGAAGAAACTGGTGATAAAAAGTTCAGGAGCTGAGAACTGGCAAATTGGGATCAGTGCTGGGCTGGCCCTACAGTGTTAGATTGCTGTAGGGGAATAGTAGCAGATTCTTTCAGTAAAGCAATGCTTTTACTGTTTTGGGACCTAGCAACATCTGCCACATGCGTTGGCAGTACAGCAAAGAGATGGAGTAACCTCACTGCAAATTAACAAGTCGTGAAGAATCAGGGTTGGTTGCTAAAACAGCAGCATTCCTGCTGAGAATTTGAGGCTCAAAAGGCCTGTATGAAATGCTTTCCTGTAGAACGCATAGGTTAGGAAAAATAAAGTGTCTGTTCCCAAGAGTTTGCCAAGAAAGCATTCAATTCCACTACTCCATAATGCAATTGATTCAAAAAGGAATTTGGGGAACTGTCAGGATTTGAGAAGGCAGAAGTGCAGGCCTCACAGCTTCCACCTAGGGAACAAAACTGTGAGGATGGAAATATAAGGGCCCTTCTGTCTAAGAAGCTCAGAAGTTTTAATGTTGCTTTTGTAGTATTCTAGGAGGAGAATATAAACCATACATCATTCAAAAGTTCTCTCAGAATAAGGCTTTTCTACTTTTTGTTTCCTTTTATAGCCTAGCAAGTGATGTATTTTCTACTTTTTTCTGCTTTCTTTCCTGTTGAGGGTAGAGATTGCTACTTTGAGTGATTATACTACCTTAACTTAACAACCTGTTGTAATTGTAGGATTAAAGGTCAGAAATTTCTCTTTAAAACTGACTTGGCAAAGAGAGAAAACATTGTGGTTTAGGGCTTTTATATACTAAATAGAAAAACATGGGAATAAATAGGAAGCCATATAGAAGAATAAATGGGGCATCTAGAGCCTCTCTGGGCAAACTGTGCGAGGGCCTCACCACCCTCAGAAAGAACTTCTTTTCCCCCTTCATTATGTATTCCCTGTGTTTCCTGGAATGCTGCAACAGGCACCTGCAGTATTATACAGTCAAAACTGAGATTACACAATTAACCAAGAGAAGGGATTTTTCTAGGCTGCTTAAAATTCTGTGCCTTATTTGGTTCTTCTGGTGCCTTTATCTGAGGCCTGAATGAACCCTTGGAGGGGGAAATGACCCTGTGTTTAAAAAAAAAAGCAAAAGATGGACCCCTTCAATGAAGGACAGGAAAAGCTCCCCAGAACAACTTTTGCCAAAAAAAAAAATTATTTGACACTCAGGATGGTAGTGTAAAAATATCAGACAGGAAAATAAAACAACAAAAAAAGCCACTTTATTTAAAATAGTAAGGTGATCTTATTGGAAGACTGAGCAGAAGAAGTCATTGCCATCAGGAGCTGTAGATTCCTACACAGACCTGCAAACTTCCATGTGTGTGTGAGCAATACATCTCCTGCTTTTCTTAACACCCCAACTCCTGAAAAATAGATGTCATGATGACAGATAAAACTCTGAGAATTATCTGAATTTATTGTAGGAAAGGAACTAAGAATAATTCCAAACAACTTCTTCTGCTATTTGTTTACTTTTGATCCAGATTCTCATTTTCAGAAAGGGACAGACTCATGAATTTTAAATTCTTATGCCAGAAAATCAGACTTGCTAACCTCCTTTTATCATAGCAGGAAATTCTTTTGTATTTCTAACTTGTCTCATGTGGCAGTCAAGTACTAAAGCTGAAATTGTTCCTCAGAAATTGTGCCCATCATGTCTTTAGGTAAGAACATGTTCTTTAACATTTATTCTTAATTGTCGTCCTGAGATCAAAATACTGGAAAAGGAGTGGGAAACGAACAGAAGAGGGATTATGTGATGAGAAATGGTTGAACAGATCCTTCTCCTCAGCTCATATCAGAGCCATATCCACCCCCAAAATGCAGTAAAAAAGTTAAAGCTACTATTCACATATAGTAAATCTCAGAGAAACACAGTGGCAGAGGAGACAAACATTGTGAAAATGTTTACAAACAGCGAAGATCAGTGTTTTAAGCATTCAGCACAAAAGCAGACTTATTATCTAACGATTTTTAGAATAAAGAAGGATAAAAAGAGTTACTTCAGAATAAGCTGAAGTGTAAGAGAGATCTCTTTACCCTGAGTGTTGCCCCAGCACAGTTATTCTCCCTCCCTCACCTCCCTGCCAGAATCCCTGGGTTTGATTTGGCAACTCCCACGGTTTGATTGTTTACCTTTGTATCCGCCCCCTCTTACCCAACATGTCAAAGAAACATGAAAAAAACATAAAAAAACTATGAAGGCTGCAAAACACACACCAGAAACACTTGCAGTGCCACCAGCTGTGCCTCTGATGGCACAGGGCCCCAGAAGCTGTGATTTGTCATGAGAAACTGACCCCAAATCATCAAACTGAGGAAGAACTTTAAGCTTTGCTTCACCCCTTATGTGGGATGGTTAGGATAAGACATTGAGTCCAGTAAAGGAGGAGGAACAGAAAAGTTAGGTTAGCTTTATAAACCGTGGTCAGAAAAGAGATTTTGAGGAAACCTGTTTGCAGGATCACGCCAGAAAACCAATATTAGACTTTGATTCTTCAAATGTTTACGGGGAACTTCTACCGCTTAGAGATGCCCCACTGAACAATGAGTGACATTACCAAGAATGTACCTTATTTGTATGTACCATGATGAGGAACACAACTTTGTAACAGGTTAACAGTGACACATTTAAATAGATGCTATTGGTCAACCCTCCCTGTAGTCAGAAAATGACTAAACTTTGACGTAAAGCTTGACTCAATGTACATGTTTTCAAACTGCCCTTGTAGCCAAGCTGTATTGATGAACTAGGAGATAACTTGAGCTCTGATTTGTTCCATCATAAAGTGTTTCCCAAATGTAGTTATCCCCTAATGTGTTTAGCCATATCATGTGTTCTATCCATTTTAGGCATGACACTGGGGTAAGAAGGTGGCGATGCAGACAGATGTTGCGCAGTCACTGCAAAAGTAACTCTCCTGGGTTAGGATGGTATTTGCTTTCTGGCCTTCTCCCCAGGGTTCCTGGTCCAATGGCTGAACCAGCAGAACTTGTGGTGCTTCTTATCCACTTCAATGCAAAGGCAGACAGATTAACCAGATCACTTCCAAGAGCAGTTTTAACTACAGTGAACTGATTTTCTGTAAAGCCAGGGAAGGGTAGTTTCATCATAGCTATTTCTGTCAGGGAGGTAGAGCTGGTTGTATCCCACAGAGTGGCAGTAGCAAACAGGCCTCTCAAATGTTTTCCTGCCCCCTGTCTCAAGCTTGCTGATCACTTGCCTACCATGAGAGGGTTTTGTATTGATTATCTGTCACTCTGAAGACAGCAATAACCAGCTCAGACTGTCTCTGAACTTCTACTTGTGTTACTATACCAGTGACACAAATTTGTACATACTTGAGTGGATTTTCCATTGGCTGCTGCTCTTGTTGCTCTTTTAGCTGGCTTCCTTTAACTACATCACTTGGCCTTTGCACAGAATTCTTCCAACACTTCCCATTGACCTCTTAGGGATCCTGCAGAAGAAAGATGTCTTGTTAACTGCTCGAAGACTTTTTCGTCACACTTGATTCAACTGACAACAAAGCCTAAGTGCTTAATAAATATGGGCTCTAGGTTGTCCTGACCCTTTGATGTTAAGAGATAAAATTCAGAGCAAAGAAACTATTTTCTAAGTAGTTATCTCTCACATATAGTAACCATTTCTGATACTTCTGCAGTATGTTTGGGCACTCCCTGCAATAAACAGCCTAATTCACTGTCCCGGTCTGCCTGTCAGTGGTTTATTACCACATTTTCCAGAAGGATTTATTGATTGCCTAAAGCAGAATACAAACATAAGCAATGGAGCTGTGATTAACTACCTTGCAGTTTCCACCTCCTTCTAATTCTCTCTGGCTAGTAGTCTTTAGTTAATAGTTTGCAGCTACATGGGATGTTCCTTCTTTTTCCAACTGCTAAATTTCAGTAGAAAACAACGAAAAAAACATTTCCAGCATTTCCAATGGAAATACCGTACCAATTCCACCTTTCTAATTGCACAGGGAGTTGCACACACTGACACAGGCAGAGGTAGGCAGGGAGAAAGGTGAGTTTCAGGGCTGCAGACAGATTGTCCAAAAGACAATGTTTCCATTGCAGTTTAATCCACACTGCCTCCCAGTTAATTCTCCCAGCCCAAGCAAGGACATCCCTGGTAGAACAAGATTACATAGCTTGTTCTATGCCATCTCTGCAAGAACTTTCACAGGGCACTCTCTCAACCAAGCTAATCCTGTCCTGAAGAGACAGGAGTAGGGTGAAAATATCCTGTGAAATCTGTGGTGGTGGAAGTCCAAGAAACCAACTTTTCTACAGACTATAATTCCAGCAAGTGGGTATTTGGAGGAAAAAATAGGTAAATTTGCATTTCAGACCTGGGTGATACAGTCTTTATGCTTCTCTTCATATCCAGCTTGGCACACTGAGCAGTGTTTGATGAAGCACACAGTTCACAGCATGAAGCAGGCTTAAGAAATTGTACCTTCAACGTGTTCTGTTCTCAGAGGTTCATCAGAGCCATAGATAATTTCCTTTTGATATGTAATATGTAGAATGTATTGATTTTTCTCAACACACAGGATTTTAGTGTTCTTCCTCTTTTCCATAACACCTCTTGGCCGTGTGAATATGTTGGTTAGTTTTAATGGTAACAGGATGAGATACCTTTGAATGCTGCAGTAAATGTTTTTTTTTTGCCTTACTTGATATGTATATACTGTATTTATTCACCCATTGTGCTTTGTTATCTCTCTATTGGAGTTGTTCAGAATTAGATTTTAATTTTTCCTATATTGCAAGGAACAGGACAAAAGGAAATGGCTTCAGGTTGTACCAGGGAAGGTTAGACTAGATATCAAGAAAAATTTCTTCATGAAAAGGTGGCCAAGCAATGAAACAGGCTTCCCAGGGAAGTAGTGGAAGTGTTAAAAAAAATGTGTAGATGTAGAGCTTAGGGGTATGATTTGGTGGTGGACCTGCCAGTGTTAGGTAATAGTTGGAATTGATGACATTAGATGTCATTTCCAATCTTAATGATTCTATGATTCTTAGCATTAAAGCAAAAAATCCATATTTATCTCCCATTGCCTGTGTTTGATGACTGTTGTTTGTATTTAGAAAGGAACAGTAAATTGAAGGAAGAAGAGGCCTAACTGAACTGCTCTGGAAAAGCAGATCTTTGTGTGATGTGCTGTCCACACACACATGAAACAAAAAGATTTTCCTTTCCTTGAAGGCCTCCTAATTGAAATATTTGGAGCTAGGTTTCAGATTTGTGAGAGCTCAGCTTGAAAATGTCATAAAGTGCTGATGCACAGACTATTTAAGTATCTCTTTCTTTTTCTTTGTCTCATATCTCTGAACAGTATGAACATAACTGAGCTCAGTGAAAGGTTTTTCCACAGTCATTTGTATATGTGCCTATGTCTATGTGCACATATTTCCCAGTTTCTATGCCTTATTTTATCCCAAAAGTTTTTCAGCTTCTAATCAGAGTGATCATGTTTCTATCCTTTCTTTTTTCCTAAGAACTGTGTGATTTGTCTGGTATTTAAAACAAGAACTGCTCCATTTATAAATGATGCAGAGCCTGGCGGAGGCATCAGGTTCACAGACACATGGCTAATGTTTGCCCTGAAGCTGTGGCGTGTGTCCCTTCCCTCATGCTCAGCTGCGTCAGAGAAGAAAAGCAGTACATTAACCTCACAAGTCTGCAGAGCTTTAGTGTCTGTCCTGCACATCTCTGGGAGAAAGATTTCTCAAATGAACAGCAAGGCTTGCTCATGTCTACTGCTGTGAGCTCTCCCTGAGCGTTCTGATTCACAAACCAGCTGGAGAATCCATTGGAAATTCTGTGCCACGCCCTTTGCTGCTGTCTCTGGGAGCTTTAAGTAGTCCAGCAGGGCAGTGTAATGTTTTGTCCTATATCAACCATATCTGGCAAAAAGCACAGTAATGACCCTTCTGGTCCCCTCCAGCCATCTTTTTGAAGCTTTGCATTTTGAGATCTCTAGCCTGAGCAGCCTGGTGCAGGTGCTTGTCCTTGGAGTAGTTCTGCTCTGCAGCCCCACTGCTTTGCAGAACGGTGGGGAGCCTGTGTTTCCAAACTGTGCTTGGGGAAGAGACAGTGCCTGGCACTTGCCTGGGCCACAGGAAGATGCATAGCCCATAGACTTGCTGCGGAACAGGAATATGGTGAGCTCAGCAGGGAGGAGTCTGCTTGGCCTGTGATTCCTCTTTATCGCTTAGAAGCCTGGAGAAGGAAATGAATAATCCTTCCAAGAGGAGCTGTGCCAAGCCAGGATGTTACTGGTGTCTCTTGTGCCTGCCATAGCAGTGTAGGGCTGCCAGAGAGATTATGGAAGAGGCTGAGTCCCAATACTAATCGTAAAGGATCAGCAAAGACTGTATTGTAGCAACAAGTAAATAAGACAGCTTGGGGCCCGAGACCTTTCCCCGCAGCGTAACATTGACACTACTGTAGGCATTGGCCCTGTGGACGTACGTGGTGGGATGTCAGTATAGGATAAGGGAAGCAGTATGATCTGAGTTGCTGCCAGAGAGACACATCTGGGGCCTCAGCCTTCTTTCCCTTTTCCTCTGAGAATTCAGTAGCATTGCTGGAGCTTTTTGGAAGGATCTGCTGAATGGTGTAAATAAGAGGAAGCTGCTTTCCTGCCTTCCCTGGGATCTGAAGAGGGGTGCCTTGACATTTTAAGCAGGAACGTTTTCACACAGGACTCCATGGTAATTTGGACTTTTTCATGAAAAAAGCCTGATTCTGAGACAGCACACTTTTGTCCTTCACTCAGGCACTGCAAGCGTGAGTGCTCGTGACAGAGAGGCGTTACGGCTTTGCATGACAGATGCTTCCTAAAGCCTGAAGAGTCATCTTGTGTTCACTGACTGGGAAATAGAGAGACACATAAGCAAATAAATAAGACCTTTTTTTTTCAATTCATATGGATCAAGTATTCAACTGCCTCTACCTATTTCAGGGAGAAGAGAGATTCAGATATCACCAGCTTATGCACAGGAGGTAATGGTTTGATTGGGTTCCCCACCTCACTTTGTGCTTTTTGCCTGTTACCTGGTGTTAGTGATTGAAAGAGGCTGAACTCCACGTACCACAAATATATGTATCAATGATGGCAGGTACACTCACTGACTTGCTCCTGGAACTAGGAGAACTCAGTATGAGGGAAATAGTTTATGGGAAATCAGTGAGCGTCGATTCTTGTTGTACTTTAGGTGGCATTGGGTCTTTTAAAAGAGGTGGGAAATGGAGTGCTTGTTTACTGACAAATATGAGCCTGTTTCCAAGTTTGCTGATTAACACTTTCATATGAGAAGACATTTCCTGGTTGAAATAGTCAGCTTAAAGGTAAGTTTATAGCAGTTTAATTTGAAATGTTCTTACTAGCTAGGATTTCTGTACAACGGGGGTGCACAAAGCCTGCTGAGACTTATGACTTGGAAGAAAATGTCTTTTTCTTTAGCTCAGCCTTGGAAAAAAATGACATAGCAGAGAGATGTCCACAGCCTGCATCCACAGTGGTGTTGAGTGCCCAGAAATGGCTTGGAATTCGAAGGATCAGGCCTCGAGGATGGAGAGGAAGAAAGAAGCCTTTACTGCTCCAACCATGTGGCCCTGCCCTGGGATGGTCTGTGCTTCCCAGGTGCAGCTGCACTGCTGTTCCAGCTTCTGCTTTCTGTGGAGGTACACAGCTCTCTCTACAGGAAGGAGTATCCCAGAATGTGTTGGATGGTACAGGGGTGGTTCTGGTTTTGTTGTTTGTGTAGGAATAATTTTTTGGTTTGGGAAAGCATTTTTAAATATGTTTTTGGCCAAAATTCCTCTTCTGCAATTCTTGCTTAGCTGGGTCCAAGTGCTGTTGAAACAAGTGTGAGGTTATTTTCTGTGCCTGTTGGTTCAGGAAATTTGTGTGTCTTTATGTTTGAATCCCCTTACCAGTGGACTTCTCTTCAGGTGTGACATTGTTCATCATCACTGATGTTAACAACATTAGTGGAATTTTTAAGACTGAAAAGGATAAAAAATAATAGTTGGTTATCCTGTAAAGAGAAACCACCATTCTCATCCAGATTTTGTTGAAAAAGGAGGCTGTTAGGGGGATTACTACCATAAATATTTCAATTGATTTTATGTAGAGAAGTTTTAATTTGCACCAGTGACAGAATTAAACCTTTTAAACAGCATATTCAGCCATGCTACTGCTGTATGTTAGGGCTGGGTTACTGAAGTTGGGCAAAGCTTTCTCTGCACACCTGGGAGCAGCCTCTGCTCCTGTAGCACTGACATCTCTCGCAGCCGAAGCTGAAGAACCAGAAATTCAAATCAGAAATGACTCTATGCTGGAATCGGCCAGTCTGTCAATAACCTAAGGCACTAATCACACAGGAAAGGATTAATTTTGTGTACTTTGTCTTGCTGCACGTGGGGAAGATGCAGGGTGGAACAGCAGTGTGAATCCTGAGAGGTCCCAGCTCTGTGTGGTTGCAGGCCTGAGTCCAGGCACAGGGTGCTATGTGTACATCTGCACTGCCCTCAGGTCATGTCTCCTTCCCTACCTCACTGCTCCATGTGTGAGGCATTCCACAATTACCTTTGGAAGGTAACAACTGATGCTGGTAGCTCTCAGTGCGTTGTTTATTACATCTTATTTAGGTGGGATTGTTACAAGGGGAATAACATCCATGCTATTAGCTGCAATTGCTTACAACAACAAACACATTTTCCTCTAGTGTCAGTGATTTACCATTTTCAGTTGCTTCAGTGCTGCTCAGTGAGCAGGAAAAGTACCTGGGATATGGACCTTGGCTTTTGTCTTAGCTGATTCCCATCAGTGCCCATATTACAGGTGATGCAGGCTTAGAGTTGGAAGATTTATTTCACGTTATGACAGAGGGATTCTATGAAGGAGAATTGGCCAGTCTGCTAGACCTTGGCCATACAGCATCCCTTGAAGGCCCTGGGAAGCAGGGAATGGAGGAATCTGGTGGGCGGCCAAACAGCACTGCAGGGTAGATGTGGCAGAGCCTGTGCTGAGCATCTGGATGAGCTCAGGTTTTCCTTCTAACTGTCCCAAATCACACCATGACATAAACATTTGCTTCTGAGCTTGGACTTGAAAGCAGGCAGCTTGACTGCAAGACGAATTTGGGCTTAAAGCTGAGCAGACTGACTGACTTAGAGTGAGCCAACAGTGCTACACAGATCCATACCAAACCTCCCAGCTCAGACTCTCCTGTGCTGGTCACTGCAGGCCTACTGTGCCCAGCCAGGGAAAAGGTACCTCGTGTGACTCCAGCCATTATTGTACTCGTGGCACCAAGGTTTTCTGCAAGGAGATACCAAATTTCTCTGTTTGTGCAAGAGGGTGCAGTCAAATATATGCATACAGTCTCCAACTGCTGACATCCTCATGTGAGAAACAATATTCCCAATGGGCAGAGCCAGCATTAGACCTGTGGGTCCAAGGCATGGGGGCCCCTCCTTCCTATCCATGTATATAGTCACTTGCATTTCATTCTGGCTTATTTTAGCCCTCCCCACAGTTTGAGCTCCAGGTAATTGTGTATCTATCCACTGTAAAGAAAGTTAAATCTACCCCAGACTAAACCAGCGCAAACTGGCATAAAAAAATACATTTAAAATTTCTTTATAGTCATTTTCGGATTGGAGGAACAAAAAGGCTGGGGACAAGTAGCCACTCTTGATGTCCAGGCTTTGTTGCATCTTTGAAGCCAAGCAAGTTGTGATGGGGGAAAAAAGAAGAAAATTCATATAAGGTGAGAGACATTTAGGGAAAGCACTTTCTGCAGTGACATTTTAAAGTGATCTTTTTCAGTTTTTGGGTTGCATCATGCTAGTTTTTGCAAAAGGTGACAGTAATGAGGACATGCTCTTCTGTTGACTCAGTGATGAGTGTACTCTGAGTTTATGGAAGATGTGAGGACAATTTGCTCTAGTATCTGCCACCTTTGGCATTGGACTTTCTCTAATCTAAAATCTTAGGTGTTCAAAGCCTTGTTAGCAGGAGATCTTCCCAGGTTTTCATGGGAACAGATCTCCCAGGTAAGTACTGCATGTCACTTCTTTAATTAGTCAGAGTTCTCCAGGGTCGAAGGACAAACATATGAACCAGTGTCCTGTTCCACAATGCTCCCTATAGCTTTACAATTGGTAAAGTCTGAAGGGGAGTGTCTTGATGTGGGAAGAAATTGGAAAATGTAGTCATAGTTTGTACATAAAAATCTCCCTGATACTTTCTAAGGAAGACAGGGTGAACTCTGGAGCTCTTAGCACTTCTGATGTGGAGCTGGCTGTTACACTTTGGGAATCTGATTGCATCACTGGTCCCTTCAGAAATTATTTATTCTCAGAATCATCAGATGGGAACATTTGAGACATTCATGTCATAATCTCTTTGTAACAATGTTTTTTGACCTTATTTTAGCAAGTTTTGCTAATGTCTTCTTCTCAGTCCTGGCCTCTGGGTCCAGTTGTTCTCTCGCTGCGGTGCCAATACTTGAGGCTGGAAGGAACCTGAGAACTTCTGGTCAAACTGCTCTACTCAAGCAGGGTCAGCTAGGTCAGTCTGCCCAGAACTGTGTCCAGTTCAGTTTTGAAGATCTACGAGGATGCAAAGCCCATAACTCCCTGGCCAACCTATCCCAGTGTTCAGCCAGCTTCACATCTCCCTTACTATTGTTGCTTTTTCCCTTTTGTCTCAGCTATTGCCTCCTTGAACCACTCCTTATGATGGACTGTGCACTCTGTGCTCTGTCCATCTTTAACACTTGTACTTCTCCCTCCAGAGACCCACCTCATGTTGGGAAGATCTGAGCCAAACCAGAACAGTTGGTAATCCCACCACAGGACAATATTCCCAGAAAGCTTTTCTTCTTGGCACAACTTGAATGTACAGGCTTGGACCAGTCAAGAAACCATAATTTGTTTTGTAAACCCAGAGTGTTGCCTATCCATTGAGAGTAATGTCTGTGCTTTTTCAGCCATAAGCAATCTCCTCAAATTCCTGAAGACCTAAATTCAGTAGGTGCCCTGAATCTTATCAAGGCAAAAAGACACCTGAATCCAGCAAGTCCTTAAACAGGAGAAATCCTTTCTGAATCAGCTTTGCAGAGCTGTACATAAAAATGACAACATAACCTCCTATCAGTTGCTTCATACTTTTTTCAGCCCTGTATTTTAAGAAGTTCAGAGTATTATTTTTTTTCCTTTGTGGGATTTGTTATAGCAAGGTTGCTATCGGCAAGCAAAAAGGCTAAAATTCAACCCAGCCTGATTACTCTTTAATCTGGAATTTGCTGAAGACTTTGTACACTCACAGTAGGTGTGCAGTGAAAGCTAACATTTCTGATGGGAGGAATAGGGATTGTCCTGAAGATACAGGCAGAAAACACTACTATTACAATGCTGAAGTCACAAAATTATGTCCAAACCCAAAACTAGCTGATCTCAAATACTTCTTTACAGCAGGTTAAGAAATGAACAAATAGAGTTGAGTGATGCGAAGAGTACCCCTACTGAAACCTCTGCTTGGGCCAGCCACTCAAACCTGAGTTTGCTCAAGATACCAGGCTAAAAGTCCCTCGCTGGGTTTTGGATCCCGCTGTGCTGTGGGACCCCACACATAGTCCTGAGGTAGTGCTGTTCCTGCTGTGGTGCTGTGATGGAACACGTGACATCCCAGTCCCCTGATGTTGGTGGGAATCTTGCCTTTTTTTCTGTGACTGTCAATATCTTCTGTTATCACAGGTGATGCAACATCTGTGCTGCAGTGATACAAACGTCACAGTGTTGGTGCTTGACCTCGTGGCAAAAAAACCAAACAAACAGTAGCAGCAGCCACCAGCCAGGGCAAATAAAGAATTGGAGGAAGGTAAGTTGCTCGGTTGTTTTGTTTTTTTTTTTTTCAGCTTTTACAAAGTGTTCTGGATACACACAGAATTTCTGTTTTTCTGTTCTTGTTAATTAGGCATGAAGAAGAATTTGTCAACATTTCTTAAGTACTGAGAAACATTCTGGCTATAGCAGAAATCCAAAGTGAATGCTCCTCACACAGCAAGAGCAGGAATCAGTGCTGGAGAAACATGAATTTCACAAAGAATTTCTTTAATTTTACTCTGTGAGGTCTAGATCCGGTTATTTGTCAGCTGTGTCCATTGGCATGGTGTTCCCTTTGGGCTGAGGCCTCTGGAAGCCAAGGAGAGAGCCAAAAGCAATCACCTCAGATGTGGTTTTAGACTTTCTTAATATGGCCCTGACTCTGCACAGGTATGGCAGATACTGCATCCAGTAATGGTGGAGGTGAGCACAAAATGAAAATACGCACAAAGCAAAAGGGACATTTTAAGCTGCATGTAATGAATGTCACAAGCTCACTTGGTGCATTTCTACAAAACCCCAACAGCTGTATTTAAACAATCCTGAGGGACTCCTCTGGTAAAAGGCAGTGCTGTCACTTCCCATTGTGAGGGAGCAATGGATATGAGCTGAGCCTTTCCCCCACCCTCTCATGACAAGTGGCAGTGACAGCACATGCTGAACCCCTTCAGACAGTGGCAGTATTCCCAGTGAAGCACATGCTCCCCTGAGCTTCAGGAGTGGAGCTGGCTAGACCAGACAGCATTTTGCCCAAGGCCTTTTCATGCTCCCAATTCTACTTGGAGAGAGTCAGTTATTTATAGAAAGCAGTGTGAGTTCTCTTGTATCGGTCTCTTCCCTGCAAACCACTGGCATTTCAGGGAATTTTTTGGCAATGCTATGTTCAAACTGGTAATATAGTCAGAAGTCTCTCTTGGAAGAGTCTAGATATCCTGCAGCTTAGTTGGACAGTCCTTTGCACCATTAAAAAAACCAAAAATCAGTCTGAGTTCAACAGCCTGTGAATTAAGCACAACTCACCACTCAAGCCTGTTTCATGAATATTTACAGTTTTCATTAACTTGACCAAGAACTTTGTGGATCTGACTGTGTATTCTTCCATTTGTCCTATTTGTTCATGGAATAAATCTGGTAAAATAAAAAAATGTTAAAAGGCAAAGCAGTTTCCCAGTGTCTGATGTGAGATCAGTAGACTGAGAATTGTCAACAGAGTGGTTTTCTTGTGAAGCAACCTGCCTTTGGTTTTGTCCCCAGAACCCTTCCTACAGCTGTAAAAATGGAAACAGGTTACACACATTACCATCAGAGTATTTTGGTACTGCATTTGCACTCCAACATGTAAAAAATATGCTCCACTGTACATTGAGTTAGTGACCAGATGGCCCTTGGATGCCAGACCCTGGAGGACAGGACCTGAGGTAGATACAAATAAATTGTGCAGCTAAAGCTGTTATTCAGACGTGTGACACTTAGGGGAGCTCTGGTAACAGAGAAGAGAAACTTGCCCTACATCACTGAATGGGAAAGGATGGTGTAAGGCTGTTTCTAGCATTAGCTTTGTCCTACGGCTTTATTTGCAAAAGCTAAGTGTATTTATCTCATTTGTTAATAAAGAGCTTTTTTATGCAGGCAGCTAAAGCTCATACAGCTGGTGAGATAATCTCCTGTGTCTGTGCTATAGAGCTCCTGGTTGTCTGGCTGAAGACAAAAGATTTCTTTTTGTCTTTCTCATCTTATAGGTTTCAGGCACAGTTCTACTGGCTACAGATTAGTTCGGTTTGTATGACTTAGTTCATGCCAAGTTTAAAAGACAGGGTACATACTTTATGTGAATGTGAGATCCTCTATTATAAGATGACCTCATATATATCGAGATCATATATTTATCTTAACAAAGGAAACAAAATACGTTTAATTACTTCTTTTCTGTTTTCTCATGGGCAGAATAGGGGCAGAAGGAAAGTTAAGAATAGCTTAAATTTTGGGGAATTGTAAAAGAATTGTCAGGAAGCAGCAAGGGAAGGTGCTTCCCCTAAGGGAAGGTGAGGCAGGAGTAGAGGATGATTCCAGCCTGGTTAGTATCTTCACTCATGGCTGATCACAGAATCACAGAATGATTTGGGTTGGAAGGAACCTGACAGACCATCTAGTTCCAAATCCCCTGCTATGGGCAGGGATGCCAGCCACTAGATCATCTTCTTCAGGGCTCCATCCAACCTGCCCTTGAACACCTCCAGGGAGGGGGCATCCACAACTGGGCAGCTCGTGCCAGCACCTCACCATCCTCATAGTAAAGAATTTATTCCTAACATCCAATCCAACCTCTACTCCTCTGTCTTAACACCCTCTGGGTGAAGAACCTTTCTTTAATATCCAACCTAAACCTCCTTTGACACACCTTCATACCATTGCCTTGGGTCCTAACACTTGTCCTGGAGCTACAAACTCTGTAGCTTCTATTATCCTTTATATTATTGTACCCCAGTTAGCCCAGTAGCACTTCTCTCCTCTGACTGTCCAGATTGTTTAAGGAAGATGCTGCTCAGTGTAATGGTCTCACCAAACACTTTTATTTGTGAAAGACAGGTCTAGAGCACAAGATGTGATGGTTCCTTGTTTAGTTATTGCCGTCCTGTTCACATCTAGGAGGTCTCTGACATTTTCCTCTGGGTCTTACAGGCCTCCTGTTTTGTCAAGTGGAACTGTGTGGTTGGACAGATGCTGTGGTAGCAGGTAGGTATCTGCACAAAAACCTGGTTAGTTCTTATGGCAAATAAGAATTTTACCCATGAATAAAGTTGCTTGTGTCCTCCCTGTTTTAGATGCCCTGCATGTCCAGTCATATACCTCTTGTTTCTGATACAAAACCATCCATGATTTCTTGCTCCTGTTGTATGTTTTTCACCTGCCTGCTTAGTGATTCAGATGCTTCATTTCATTTTATGATTTTGGCTTTTCTGCAATCCAGTCATGCTCTTTATACATATGTAGATACATTAGGATCATATGGATAATTTCAAACCCACAATCTCCCCAATTAAATTTGTATATTGTTGCTTAAGTCAGAATTTCACTGGGTTTTTTTTCTGACTAGGTGGTTGGCTCCTCTGTTAGATCAGCTTATTGAAAAAGATCCCACAGAGTGGCAGAGTTGGTTTTGAAACTGAGAGCTTTTGTGAGTTGAGGGACCACTGTTGCTTTTCAGGGCAAAAAGATCATGGATCATCTCTGACTACTCTTGTTTGCACTGGCCAGGGGATGTTACCAGACTTACTAACTCTGGCATGGCTTAGCCAGACCTGATCCAGATAGAAATGACTTTTGGATACTAAGTAAGTGATGAAAACCACTGTATTATGGTATGACACTGGTCAACTTCATCAAAAAAACCAGCCACAAAATAAATAGCAGTGACTGATTGGATTTTGTAATGTGCTCAAATAGATTAGAATTTCAAAATAGTTGCAATAGCGCTCACAGATTCATACTGCATTAATTATAAAAATATATGATAAGGGCTGGTAATTTGTTACCTGGAGACTGTACCAACCACCTCATACGTGCACAGGTTGGAACTTGTTTCCCCTCATTCCAATGAGTGCACCAAAAGAATGGCAAATAACTGATGTAGGGAAAACATCTATTAAATATCATATTTTTTAAAAAAGGGGGCACCTATACCTAATCATGTGGCTTTTTTTCAAAGGATTTTTTTAATATGAAACTGTGATTAGTTTAAAAGTACCTACTTCTGTCACTTGTTTCCATGACAACAGGAGCAGCAGCTAGAAATGACATCATTTGAGTTCTTGTTGGTTGCACAGGAGCAGAAAACTGCAGATGTATACAAGCACTGGGACCAGACTGTAGAGTGTAGTTAGGAGAAGAGTAAGTTTTCATGGTGTGTTAAAATCCCTTACCATACTTACAGGAACTCCTTGCAGCTAATATTACTGTTATTTTTTAACACCAACAAAAAATTAAGATAATTTTCAATTTAAAGCTAAAATTATTAGTAAATTTTGCTTTGGAAAACTGCACCTCTCAGTCTGATAAGAACTTATTTGCCTTTTATCACATCCTTTCCTTAATAGTATTCCTTTACATCTAATTTTAATATGTGCTGGCAAAACATCTTATTATGTGTTGCTGAATCATATATTTACTTTGAGTGAGTTGCAATTAACAGTCTCCGTTTTCTATGTGATTTGTCTAAATATTTTCTTGGACCAGAAGTGTTTTGCAATGGAAAACTTAGGCATGCATTCCTCCTTAGTTGGGCAATACTGTAAAATCTGGAAAGTAACATAATCAGCATGATGGAGTGTTATACGTCTGAGGAAGTTGTTCAGATGTCTTCCATGTATAATGGAGGTGTGGCTATTTCTGCAGTCATTCAAAAAATCTTGCTTCAGTCATGGGCAGAGGAAAACATAAGGCTTTGGTGCAGGCAGAGCCTCAGTGACTGCAACTATAGGTACAGGTACTGCATCAAACCATCAAATCTCATCTTTTTAACTTTGATTATGGACTGCAAAATTTCTGAATGTTTGCAAAGTATCGGATCTGAGCAGCCCTGGACTAAGTATGACAGCTTCCTGCTTCTTCCACAAATTCACTCTCCTAAGAAATGCAGAGCATTCCTTCACCATAAAGTGTATTAAAAACATAATTTATAAGTCATAACACCTGTGAATTAATATGAGGTTTAGAATAAAGTTCTATTTAGAAAAATATCTTGTTTCTCTGGCTGGTCATCAATTGATATCCAAGAAAATGGGTAAGGAAGGCTCATATGACTCCTTCTGGCAATCAATAAACTAAGTTTAGTTTTTGTGTGAAAGTATAAAACCCTTTGTCCTGTGTCTGCTCACAGGTACTTAATTGTACAATCTTTTTGTCTGAGCTCATTCTTCAGTAAGTTGTTGCATGCCACGTTTAACAGTACTGAGTTAATCACACTGCGCCTATGTGAAGGCAACTATTTTTTTCCAAAAGGAAAAACCCCCAAGTAACAAAGCCTGGAGACTGCAGGTACCTCGTGTGTATGCTGCTTTTGCAGGGAGAGGTTGGATAGCTTGTACCTGATGCAATTTCTTGCAGGAACAAACCTTCTATTGATCAGGTTTGCGGCTATTACAGCTTTTAACAATTTGGTTGCACCAGTGGTGACATGTGGTGCTCTAAATGAAAGGGAACCGACCCACCCACTCCTCTGCCAGGAGTTAGGACAGAGTTCAGGCATCACTCTGTTGTAGCTGTTGTTGTGGGACTGCATGGAGTGGCTAAGGGATGTGCACTGTGATGGGATCTATAGTATTATTACCCTGGAGTGACAACTAATGGATCATCCAAGCTTTTCCTGTGATTACTGGCTTGAATGTCATGAGTAAAAATTAAAATGAGTAACTTTTTTCATTCTTTCCTGACAGACAGGAAAGGGCCACTAAGGAAGTTTCAGTGGTGTTTCAGAGCAGATGAGTTGGAGAATCTCTTTCAGTAGAAGTTTGGGACTCTTCCTGGGGACTTAATTCTGCAGTGGAGGCTGCACCTTGAGGTAGGACTGGGAGCACTGGAACTCTCCCATTCTCCTTGTGCTACGGAATTCTTTACCTGGTCACAACTTCTCTTGCCCCTTTCCCTACCCCTGGAATGGCAAATCAACACAAATAATGCTGGCACCCTCTAGTAGCAGGACATATGAAGAGACAATGTAACAGGTTGGTACTCATTAAATTCCAGCTAAACCATGGAAGGCAGCATGCTATACAAGAATACTCTTTCAAGTACCATCAGAGTATGGATACTTTATAATTTTTGGTATTGAGTGGTATCATGTGCATTTAAGAAGTATTATGCTACCAAAATATCAATGGGTTACCTCTCACTAATGGAAATGACTGTGAGAACAGTATGTGAACAATTTAATTTACTGTTTCCTCTAGGGAGAGGCAATTTGAACAACAATATTAAACTCTCAACACCCACTGAAGCTATATCTTAACCCTCATTTTCAAATATTTTAATTAAAAAATAACTATTACAGACTGTCATGTATAGTCCTATGTCCAATCCATAAGAGCATTCATTGTCTTTGGGAAGATCCAGTTGCAAAGATGTTCTAGCCCTCACACATAGGCTATGCTGCAGCTTGTTATGAACAAAAGTAACTATTGCTTGAAATGTTTTCCTAACTTGAACCATCCTATCCCTGAGAAGCCAAGAAATATGAAAGAGATGTGCAATTTTAACTTTGTTGATATTTTCTTATCCCTAGATACCATTTTCAGCTAATTTTGTTCTGAAGAGTGCTCATTCATATTTTATTCTGGATGTCCCTATAGAGAGAGAAAAAGAAGAGCAGCAACAGCCTAAGAAGAATCTGAGAAGCCAGAGGCAGGTTATCCTCTTATATGACGTTAATGGCAAGAGGATCTGCCAGGATTTTTACTAATAAAGGTGAGGGTATTCAAGTCCCTCTTTATTTGCAGAGATTATGATGGGAATCATTGCGGTGACTTGCTGGGGTAGTTTTCACAGCTGTACTCCTCCGTGCTGCCAAAGGAAAGAAACTTCAATCTGTTATAAAACTCTTTCCAGAGGGGACATGCTTTTGTTGAGGTCCACCACTCATTTGGTAGGAGAAGGTGAAAGAACTTTTGTGCCCAGCTCAGAAACTCCAGCAAATGTAGAGCTTATTTCTGTGTTGTTGGGTGCAATTGACTTCCAGATGAAATAATAATCCTTCAGGGTGACAAAGACCGAGCACACACTCCCCCTGTGGGGTTTTGAAGTCTTAGCTATTAAGGAGGTAAGCTGTGATACCCAATGGTGAGTGACATTCAGGTAAAGTCACGGGTGAATTTAAATTCCCATGCTGCTACTTTGTACTGACACTCAATAAATACATCCAGAGTCAGTAACATATAAAACATGCTCCTAATCCTCTCTCAACTATTAGTATCAGCTCCCACCTGAGACCAGGACTTTCTAAGAATGCACAAGTGGATTTGGCTGTGTGTTAACATCTTTCTGTACATGCAGTGTATCAACAGTCATGCTGTGTTTGGGACTAAGACCTCAGTGGGTGTGATGAGAGTCAACAGCTCCTCTAAGAAATCAGCAGTATCTCCTCTATAAATTTGAAGCAATTTCTCTCTCTCCATTCCTACTTGAGGTGAAATCCAGGTAAAAAACCACAGTGATAGAGCAATGCTGGTAGAGCATCCATGGTACACATTTTTTTTGTGCTGAAATTAAAGGTTCTAGGAAAATCTGT
Organism: Pachyramphus minor; assembly: GCA_013397135.1. NCBI lineage: Eukaryota > Metazoa > Chordata > Aves > Passeriformes > Tyrannidae > Pachyramphus > Pachyramphus minor. The sequence continues at coordinate 41,641 of VYXB01002934.1, forward strand.
TGCTATCTAAGAAGCGTTATGTACCTGGATTCCTCCCTGCAGCCAACATGTTCCTGTAAAGTAATTTCCAGCTGGTGAAATGTCCCTAGAAGAAACATCCTCACCAGCTGCTTCAGGTCACAGTAATCAAAGGCATCTCATAGGTACAAAACATCTTTGTTGACTTGCCTTTCACTTGTTACACCCACAAGTACATGAAAGTTTTGAGTAAATAGTAAAAGGTGTTTGCTGTTGAGTGACACTGGTGTTCCCACATTACTTTATATACTGTTCATTACTTTCATTTCCTGACTTGAGCCATAAGTAGGACAGCAAAATGTGTCACTTTCTTTGGGCATCTGCCTTTTCTAACTCTATGATTCACAATAAGTTGAAAGAACATTGGCTGGGGAAGGCCAGCACTGCACTCTTGAAAAGGGATTGACTACTCAGGAAATTAAACTTAAAATTACTAGAGAAGCTAAAATGACTTTACCTTGAGAAATAGAGCAAAGGGAACAAGCAGCAGCAGCTGGCCTCATTGAACAACAAGTAATACAATGAAAAGGTAGGAAATGCTTCTTATTTCTCTCTCTTACTGATTGCTATCGCTTGGCTACATCATTGTGAAGAGCTATGTTATTTAGCAAAAAAGGAAAGCATGATGCTCTTTTTTCCTTGTGAGAAAAACAGCATTAATTTATGGTACCTTGAACTGCTATCTGTTGATGTTCAAGGGAGTACTTAACAAGGGCAAAGTACTTGTTCTCAAGGTCAACAGTGGGTCATTTTCCCCTGTTATTAGGGCTTTAGTGCCCAAATACTTCCTGGTTAAAAAGTTGTAGGGGTACTGGATGATGCAGGTCCTGAAACTACTCCTTCAGCAAGGAGCACAAAGAACAAGTACCAGCCTTGCCACAGGCATGAGCAGAACATTGGTTTTCTCCCATACAATAAAATAAAAATAAAATAAAATAAAATAAAATAAAATAAAATAAAATATTTTTAAATATAAAAATGGTTTTATCCTTTTTGGAGATGCACAACTTGCAGGGAAATAGAGTACCTTCTATGAAAATTGTATTGTGGGAATACTGTTGTATTTAGGAGTCATAAAAAGATTTAAGAAGAAAAAAACCAAGGAAGATACAATCTTTCTCTTATAAAAGAGCAGTAACTGCACTATTTAACAGGCAGGAGAAAATGATTGCTGTTTTTCTGAGTCAAGTTGGTAGCTGGTGACCATCTTCACAGCCTGAGAAGCGATGCCTTGGTGTGGTTTGTTATTGCTGACAGAGATGAACCAGTACTGACCATGCAAAATAATATTTTCCTAGAGACAGGTAAAATGTTTCCCAAGGTCTAATTCCACAAAATTCCACATAAAGAGGAGAAGAAAAAAAACGTAAGTTGAAACTCTGGCTGCCTTCAAGGACGAGACCACAACTATCCAGAGCTTACCTTTGTTGGTTAAACTCCTCAGAAACAGATTCTTGACAAATTGAGACACAAACAATGAAGAAAAAAGATACAATCACTTTCTGGCAACGAGTATTCCAGAAATTTGCAAGATGGATCTCTCTAATTTAAATTGCTTCTTTCCTTTATGTTTTATAGTAAGTCCTCAAATGTAGAACTTTGTCTCTTCCATTTTATCACTGGGTGCATCACTTTTCTGCAATTTTACAACGTAAATTATTTCCAATAGGATTGTTGCAGTTACATCACCTTGAAAAATATGGCATACAGAACCATATGCCTTTTTCTAAAAGAGTCTTTGTTTTTTGCTTCACTTAAGTATCACGAAAATCCACAAGCATTGTGAGCAGCCCTGCAGAAAAGGACTTGGGGGTTCTGGTGGATGAAAAACTGGACATGAGTCTTACCACTTGACATTCAGGGTGATCATTGATGTGGAGTGTGGTCTTTTCTGAAGAGGATGTGATTGCATCATATACTTAAAGGTAAAAATGTTATTAAAAGCCTAAATTTGAAAAAAAAATTATTTATTTAAAAATACATACAGATTATAGACTGCTTTAGAGGTGTGAAATTCTACTCAGCCTGGCAATAGGGAATATTTTTTCAGTGCCTTTTGAAGGTATTTGTAGCCTATTTTGAGCATCTTCCCAAGGTGACTAGCAACCCTGGAAACCCTCACATCACTTTATCCTTCCTTTCGTGTGCCTGGAGTCTTCTGGGGTTACATTCCCCTGGGCAATTTGTGGTGCAATAATCAGAATTTCTCCATCAATTTAGCATAGGTTGGGGGAATGCTGGACATCCGCAGGACCTGCCCCCAGGGAGGACTTCTGGGGAGGAGGAGTAGCTATGACCTGTCCTGCAGTGAAGGCAGGGCTGAAGGATTTTCAGGAGCCAAGAGATGGCCAGATGAACTGTCAGCTAGTGCAAGCTCAAGCCAATCACACAATCATAGAATCACTAAGGTTGGAAAAGAACTCCAAAATCATCAAGTCCAGCCTTCAACTACATCCTACTACAGCCACTAAACCATGTTGTGAGGTGCCACTTCTACTAATTTTTTGAACACTTCCAGGGATGGTGACTGCACCACTTCCCTGAGGAGTCTGTTTCAATGCTTAACTACTATTTCAGTGAATAATTTTTTTTTAATATCCAACTCCCCTGCAGCAGTTTTCACAATACTCAAAATATTTTAAAATGCAGTATTTAAAAAAAACCTCCAAAACCCAAAAAGCCAAAAACCAAGGCATGACAACCTTGAACATATGCATATGCATCACTGAAGATCAGCAGCACAAGGTCTGGACACCCAGCATAAGGAAAGACCAGGCATTTTGCTGCCTCATGACACACAGGCTGTTTCCCCCTGTTTGTAGCATAAAATCTGGTGTTTGCTGTGAGGAGGATGCTGTGGGCTCCCTTTGCCAGCATAACCTTTATTCCCCCTCTTAACTAAGCTTGAAAGGCTAAGGACTGCATGTGACAAATGGGAAAATGAACTATCAGATTTGAATTAATAATTTTTCCTTTTCTGAGATTCACATTTGACAGCAAAGCTGGGAGCCCTGGAGCGGGCAGGAGCTTTTTGACACCATGGAGCTTCTCCCGCCCTTGTTTGCCCTGCACAAGGCATTGCTGTGGCTCCCAGGGCAGCCCTGCCAGAGTTCATCTTTTCCTTTTTCCCCCCAAAATACTTCACCTTGTAGCCATGGCAACTTGCTGCCAGGAGCAGGCAGCATCCCTTTGTGAGCCACAGTATCCCTCTGTGATCCAGAACATCCCTTCATGGTCCAGAGCATCCCTTCATGGTCCACAGCATCCCTTCATGGGCTGCTCCCACATCCACACCAGGGGTGTGGAGACTCTGGATTAGGCTCCACATTAATGGGAATGGGTCTGTTTTCTTTGGAAACATTTGTGTTTTCTGCTGTCACAAACAGCCTTGTACCACAGTGCAAATCTTGTCTGTCTCCAAAAAAATACCTCTCCATTGAGATGTGTATTCTGGGGTGAAAAAGGAATCTGATCCTTCTCCAGCAGCAAGGTTAAAGGCATTAAAGGGATGGAGTCATGCAGCCTGGGATTTTGCTCCTAGGCTTCTTGTTGTTGCTTTTTGTTGCAGACATTTTTTGTTACACCCTGCATTAGTTGGCTTGTCCTTTAAGATATATTCTCATTCTCTTCACCCTCCCTTAGTGAAAATATCATAATGAAAGCCTTTACTTAAGGTTTCCAATAAATTGCTCCTCTTTATTCACACGAGGAGCCCAAACCCTTTCCTTTCATTGCCTTGAGGAGTCATCCACCTGAGGATGAGGAAACAGAATATGTAAGAGAAGAGCAAAACCAAACCCTCACACTCTCTTGATCTTTACAGCACCTTCTTGGGCCTGAGAGAGGAACTGGGGGCAGCTCCCTCAAGGCATCACCCTGAGGTGATGGGTGGAAACCATGGGAGCATCCTTACCTGAGCCAGCAAGGGAACAGCCTTGTGTGAGGCATGACTCTGTCCTTGCTGTGCACCTCCTGCAGTTCATCTCCTGCTTCACTCTACCCAAAAGCATTGCTGTAATCAGGATCTGCAGCTCTACAAGTCTCCACACTGATGCCCATGAAGTCATTCTGGCTTTGCTGGAAGAGGCAATGCTATCTATGCCTTCAGAGCCATGTGTTCCAAAAGCCAGAAAAAATGCCACACAGGAGCCTCAGATCTGTACTGCTCATGGTCTGCAGTGCTGATGTTTCTATGTGCCCAAGTGCCCACCTCTGGGTTTCACACCAAGTGTTGTTTCTAGTATAATGATACTTCTGGAAAATTGAGAAACTCTTGATTCAACACATTATGACAGTGGAGATGGGGAGACCAGACTGGCTGAAAAAGAAATGAAACTATGATGACACTTGTAAAACATAGGGCAATCCATAGGCATCATAGAATCAGAGAGTAAGCGAGACCCATCAGGACCATCAAGAGTCACACCGTGTGCCTGAGAGTGTTGTCTAAACACTTCTTGAACTCTGTCGTGCTTGGTGCTGTGATCACTGCCCTGGGGAGCCTGTTCTAGTGCCCGACCACCCTCTGGGTAAAAACCTGATACCCAGCCTAAACCTCCTCTGACACAGCTTCATGCCCTTTTCTCGAGTCCTGTCTCTGGTCATAAGAGTGAAGAGATCAGTAGATCAGTGTCTGCCCCTCCGCTTCCCTTCATGAGGATATTGAAGACTGCAATGAGGTCTCCCCTCAGTGTCCTCATCTCCAGACCCAACAAACCAAGTGACCTCAGCTGCTCCTCACGCAGCTTCCCTTCCAGACCCTTCACCATCTTTGTTGCCCTCCTTTGGGCACTCTCTAATAGCTTTATATCTTTCTTATTGTGGTG